>CM060863.1:4952062-5196806 GCA_030737845.1 Acorus calamus | reverse complement strand
CCCCCCCCCCCCCAAAAGAAGTTAGACTGGTAGCTTTGTTTAATGGCATCTGATTTTACCTGTCTGTAGAACTTGAGTATTGTCGAGTACATGTTGAACTAAAAAGGAATGATGATCCAAGGATTTGTGTAATGGTATTGGAAATTGTATTGGTAATTGGCCGATCATGACATGATATGCGGCACAATTCTTTCTGTATTGGCTAATATGCTTTTTACACATACTTAGGGTGCGTTTGGTTGCGCGATTGCAAAATTGATTCTGTAGGAATCTGCGATTGCAAACCTGATTCCGCAGGAAGCTCACTTTCTCAGCTTTTTGAAATCGCAGCTTTTTGGCACTATTTGCCTGCAATCGCTGGGTTTAAAACTGCGATTACAAAACTGTTTGGTTGCGCGATTGCAAACGCAGCTTCCTGTAATCGCAATCGCAGCGCAATCGCGCAACCAAACGCACCCTTATTTGACTCTATGTTTCTCGCAATTTGGGCTTTGATTTGTGGTTTACAATACCTAGTCACGAAGGGTCTCATCCAAAAGATTCAGATTCTGCTGGAGTTGATATAGACCTCTAATGAGATTGGTTCTTTGATAAAGAGTCTCTGAATGTCTGGACATTTAATGATGTTGCAACACAGTATTTGTTATGTTTATATTATTAGATTAATAATATAGTCGATATTTTAAATTTATCTTGAAAATATCTAAAAATTTAATCTTATTCTTGCCAGTGGTTAACATATCCTATCCCTTCCCTGCACTACAATTTGCATTTTTCTCAAAATTTGCATGAACCCTACTGCGAAAGGCTTGGTTCTTACCAGTGTTTTCATGCCTTGTATTTTTCAAGCACATACACTTACTCTAGAAAACATCTTGATTTTATCTTGTGAACTATACTCTTAGGACATATATCCTCTCTATAATGGATCACGATTACACCAGTTAGCCTCCCTCTTTTTAATTACATTGAACCCATATTTGAGTCCGCAACATGTTTTCCTGTGGCCAGTTACAAAATCTATAGCAGGAGAGGGGAAACAATGTGTGCCTTGAAAATATATATATATATATATATATATATATAAACCATAGGCAGAGTTCTTGACTGCATATAGAGTTTTAGACCATGGACCATACTTGACATTCAGCATACCACAATTGTATTTGTGAATTATCAGATGGTGTCCTTTTTTAGAGATACTACTTTTTAAAAAATAGAAGATTGTAACATCTTATTGATTAAAAGTACCACCAAACAAAAAGAAGCTGAGGGATCCCAGTACAAATTTATGAGAAGAAAATCCAAGAGAATGATAGAAAGCAAGGACTCTGTGGGATAGGAAGACTCACTTAAATATACCCCTAAAATTCACCTCCCAAACCAAAACTACCCATGATGGTAGAAGGTGTCTCCACACCAGTTATTGCAATTACCCAAGATCTAAGCATTGAGGATATAGCCGCCCTTGTGTTTAGATGGTAGAAGGTGTACTAGACATTTACCCCCCGTTTGGATAGCGGAATTGAGTTATTCTGGATAGATAACTATGCCAGTATAGATAATAAATCTACAAGAATAAGAGATTTTATATTTGGTTGTGTTTTTTTTTATTCTCATTGGAAAACGTAAGAATAAAGATTGAGTTGTTTGGTTGATAAAGAATAAAATATAAATAAAGTGTAAAAAAGTTGATTTGACATGTGGGCCCTTTGATGTATAAGAGGTGTTGATAGGTGATTTGATGTGATAAGGTGTAAAAAGTTGATTTGACATGTGGGCTCATTGGAATAGATAAAGTGAGTATAGCTTATCCCAGGGGTTACTTAGAATTGTTATACTCTCTTATACTTGTTTAAACTGGCTTAGTAATACCAAGTTATACCCTGCAAACAAACAACCATTTTCCTTGTCCATTCTTATACCACCCTTATACTACCCTTATACTCGTTTATTCCGCTATCCAAACGGGGCATTAGAGATAATACTATACTCTCTTTCCCTCCCATGTTCATGAAGGCATTTTGCCTGTCGCAGGTTCTGCAATTGTATCTTGTTGCACCACATGAACTGCATTTTCAAATGGTGTATCATCTTCTGAAGGAACATATCATGCGAGACATTGATTACAAGGTGCGGCACCCCAATTCCTAGTGTTATTGTTCCATGGGAACTTTACGGTTTCTAACTTATCCATATTGTGCTTAGGTTATTGTCTTCTGCTCGACTGCCATGGTGACATCACTTGTGTTCCAATATCTTCGGGAGTTGAAGATGAATGTCAGAGAAATGCACTCCAAAAAGCCTCAACTTTATCGTACCCGTGTATCTGATGAGTTTCGGGAATCTAAAAGATTGATCCTTGTAACATCAGATGTTTCAGCTCGTGGAATAAATTACCCTGATGTTACTTTAGTGATTCAGGTATGGATATAACATTATGATGGTGCTGATGGAAAGTTTTTTTAAGACTTTATAATTCAGGTATTCCTTTAAATTGGAGATACTCAAAGTGCTTGGGCTGGGTGAGTTCAGGGGCATCAATGTGCATTTATGCCTACAGAATAATAATAAGCAGTCTAATTATGGTAGGGGTTTATAAATGGAATTCATATGGGATTCAATCAGCATTTATCACGTTCTTGGGGGGTCTTTTTTACATGCCATCTTGATATTCCTTAGCTTTTGTGCCTGTCTGGTAACTATGGAAGTTCAATGACATTAGGTGGGAATTCCTTCAGACCGTGAACAATATATACATCGTCTAGGACAGACTGGACGACAGGGGAAAGATGGTAAAGGCATCCTGTTACTTGCTCCATGGGAAGAATATTTCTTGGACGAAATAAAAGATCTCCCCATCAAGAAGGCTCCTTTACCTGAGCTAAATCCAGATTTGAAGCTAAAGGTTTGTGACATTCTCTCATTGAGAAGTTTTGTTGCAATCAAAAGGAATTTCTTTTATATGTGTATATACACGTCCTTACATCTATGAAATATATGGTGTGTATATAATGATTAGGACATTGACTGCATTCCAGTTCATTATAAGCTCTAAAACAAGCTAGTCTTCACTTTGGGAACCCCCGGACAAAATAGGTGAAAAGTTACATTTAGTGAAATGTCTATAAAGTCCTGCAACCTTATTGTTTGCCCTCTGGCTTATGAGAGCCAACCCTCCTGTTTGTGCTTGTACAGCTTGATATTACAGTACATTATAAGGTCTAAATAAGCTTGTCTTCACTTTGGGAACCACCGGACAAAATAGTTGAAAAGTTGCATTCACTGAAGAAATTCTATAATGTCCTGCAACCTTACTATTTGCCCTCTGGCTTATGAAAGCCAACCCTCCTGTATGTGCTTGTACAGCTTGATAGTCGATCTCATTATAAGCTCTGAAATAAGCTTATCCTCACTTTAGGAACTCCCAGGATAGGTAAAAGGTTACATCTCTACTGAAAAATCTCTATAATATCCTGCACCCTTATCATTTGTTGGCCTCTGGCTTATGAAATCCAACCCTCATGAATGTGTTTGTACAGCTTGATATTCTATTTGAAATCATTTGATCCCAAAAATAATGTAATGCATGTATGTGTAGTTGCATTCGACACCTACAAATGCATCATGTGTTCTGAACATCCCAACATCACCAATATGGATTATGGAATGAACTTCCTATCTCGGGGAATGGGACATGTAGACATGCGCATTACAAGTTCTACTGGTGATCCTTATATATTATAGGTCCGATGCTCATTTTCTCTTCATCTTGTAATAGCTGCATGTGTATTTTATTTTCTAGAGTAAAAATGGCAGCGCCCATTCTTAATTATTTTTTGGGGGGTCTGAAACAAATATAGATAGGTTCATGGTTATGATTTCACATGCAGGTGCACATTGTTCATCAACTACTTCACTTATTTCTGCTCATCCGAATAAAAAGCTTAATAACATTTACTTCTTGAACATGGTCGCACAGATTGAAGAATCGATGGGAAAGATCGACATTAGCGTCAAAGAAGCAGCATATTATGCTTGGCTTGGCTATTATAACTCCATCAGAGAGATAGGAAGGGATAAAACGACGCTGGCGGAACTGGCAAATGGTTTTTGTGCATCGATTGGCTTGCAGGAGCCCCCTTCTCTTTTTAGGAAAACAGCGGTGAAAATGGGGTTGAGACATGTCCCAGGCATCCGTATAAGGCAGTAGACCTTTTTATTCCAGCTGATCATCTCCTCTTGTTGCAATGTCAGATGCCGCTTCTATTCAGTGAGTATTGGAGACAAGTCATTTATTGTAAAAATTTAGTCTTTAATTGTGATGCTCCTTCCTTGAGAAAGAAAACATGTAAGAATATAAATATTTATTCGCTCCCTCTTGTGGTGGTAGGTATTTGGGATACTTAGGAGTGGGATCATATATGATTCTTGTTTTGTTCTAACAAGATGATTGTACAGTGAAAAGATGTGGGGGCATTGCAATAATTGTTTAGCGTTGTAAGAACGTTGATGCACTCAAGTCATGTTTGTTATAGTTTAAATTTATAGATTATAACTTTTCTGATAAGCAATTGACATGTTTGTTGTAGCTGTTAAAAAACAAAGAATAAGAAGTTGATGATGTTTGTTAGAATAAGATGTAAAATGGTTTTTTCCTGTGCAATTGTCAGAATTACCCCTTTCAAATGTAGAAGTTAAATATGATTTAATTTATGTTTGATATGCAAAATGATTTTACTTATGAAATTAGTTTTACAAATATTTAAAAGACAAATTGATCAAATATTCAACATACATAAATAACTTCAAATTATAAATGGTTCTTCAAAACTATTGAAAATAATGGAGTTATTTTTTTTATAAAAAGAAACGGTAGACAAAATAATGGAACATTTTTAGTATGTGATGATGATGACCCACTTGTTCTCCGTTAAACATTAAATAATATGTAACTAACTCTTTTTAGTAGGTGATGATGATGTACTAACTCTTTTTTTGAATGAAATCATTTAGCAGCATTAGCATGTTCTGCCTTTAAAAAAAAACATTAACTAAAATATGATTTTTTTAATGAAATCATGAATTCCACGTTAATAGAGAATTTGAAATCACAAAAAATAGAACTTGATCATAATTATAAAAAAAACACAATTGAACTATTTTAGATACAATCTAAATTTTATCCCCCAAAAAGGCTACAATCCAAAAGTATCAACATTTCTTTTTTCATTTCCCATGGTGTTTTGGGAAGATGAGAGGAAAGGTTGGAGGAGATGACAAGACTTGACATTAGTAAATAAAGTGACGGGTGGTTATATCTTAAATAATTTTTTTAAAAATAATCCATATATTATAATATGAAAAACACCCCTAACCCAGCTTTGAGACTATGACTTTTTAAAGCTATTGTTAACTTAAATAAAGCTATTTTTAAAGCTATTTTTAACTTTTTAAAGCTATTTTTAAGTTTCAATAATTTTAAATAAGCATGTATCAACTGCTTATATTAAGCTAAACATTATAACTCTAATTTATAAGTTTTTAAAAACTTATAAGTTAGAGATTATAACTTTTAATAAACATGTACTTAATTTGTTTTGTAGTCTTGTTTGCAGTATAAAAGTAGTCTCACGGCTATTTACACACTCCATAAAGTGCATATTTGATATGATAATATATACTCCATTAGGGTAGTGTGTTTTTTCTTTTCATTTTTTCAAAGAGAAAAAAATATGCTAGTTTATCTAAACATAACTTTATTATTGTGCATAGATTTATTTTATTAGGTATAATTTTGTGAAGAATCTAAAATTTATTAGGGAAATTAATTTCAGGTGCTAAGGCAAACCTTCAATTTGTTTTTGAAGTCCCGAAACATCTGGATTTTTTTTTATGTCCCAGATTTATTTTTAAGTCCAGAAACATTTGAACTTATCATTAGATCTCTTGAGAACTTATCTCTGGTCCTTCCATACAATAAATGTTATCTTTTACTCATTTTTTTTTACACTTTTACCCTCTCTTCATCTCTTCTTTCTATCCCTCCCCCCCCCCCCCCCCCCCCCTCCACACACACATATCTCCTCCTTCTTGCGCGCCCTCCCGTCACCTCCTCTCTCCAGTCATATTGTCCCTCCCGTCAAACGATATACTTTGTTTTAATTTTTTAGCACGTGTTTTTATTAAGTCCACATTGATTTGTATGAACTTAATATATTCTCATGAAAATGATTATACATTATAATCATAAGAATGATGTACTATATTGTGTGAATTTGAATTTATTCCAAAAGCTTTCAGTCTTTTAAATTATCTATGCAATGTGTATAATAGCGTACATATATTACATTACGGTATACAAACAGTGTTCAACAGTGTACACAGGGGAAAAGGAGGGGTAAAAATGGAATAGTCAATGGTTGAACTTAGTCAAAATGATCTAGAAATAATACACGATGTGGAAATAATACATGATGTGTTTGGGGACCTAGAAATAAGTTCAGATATTTTAGGGATTTGAACTAATTTAAGGGTATCCAGGAGGACCCGGAATTAATTTTTCCATTTTAATGGATTTTGTGGTTTCAGTATATTCCTGTCCAAATGTATAGTTTGTGCATGGAAAATGAAAAACTTAAAATATCACTACTAACTATATTTAAAAATTAAGTTATGTTGTTTGTGCATGGAAAATGACAAATGTTTGTAACAACCATGTATAAAATTAAAACAAAACAAGAGTAATATCCCAATAGCATAACGTTAATAAAAAATGAAAGAACAATTTTTCAGAAAATACAATAGCATGCTTATTTAATATTTATATTGCAACCCAAATTAACACCGTGAGAGAGAAAAAAAAAGCCGAAGGGTTTGTTTTATTTAATGTAATTAACTGAGGTATAAGAGCATCTCCAATAGTCTTCAAATTTAAAGGTCATTTTGCTCTAACCACATTCCAAATAGACTAAAAAATATAGAGATTTGGATTTGACCATCTAAGATGGATTCGGAGGCCACCTTCAAAATAATTTTTTATTTTTAAAATATCTAAAATCTCCTCAAACAAATTTAAGATTTTTTTTATGTTTTTTTATACACTATTAGTTCAATGTTGTGTATATGTTTAGATCCACTAATTCATTTTGAACAAAAATAATATTATTAGAAAAGTCTCGTCGAAATCTTTAAAATGGGACTACTAGCATAATGAAATCCATTAGAACTCTTCAAATGATAAAATCTCATAGTGGGATTTTGATTCCACTCAATTTTTAGATTTTGATAAAATATCACCAACCAGACATGACCCAATATTAATTTTCAAAAAGGAACAATGTTTGGACTTTACCTGTTTGTTTAGCAGTTCTCCTAATCTAATGTACATTAATTTATCAAAGCATATGACTTCTATTTTTTTAATGTGAAACTATGTACTTTCTTAACTCTTATTAAGCACCGGAGGCGGCAATCCTCTTTTATACCAAAAAAAAAAAAAAAAAAAAGGGACGGCAGTCCTTGTTGACAGTAACGTTTCAACTTCTACTCAAACTCATTTTTAAAAATTTAGCCAACATTTTAATATGAGATTAATCGGACCAAAAGACAAAAAAAAAAAATTAAGCATATATTTCATTTTATATGACAAAGTACACGACTTCAAAAAAATATGAAAATGTAAATAATTTCAAAAAAAAAAATATTAACTAAAAGTGCTTTTTGAATTACAGATATTCAGACATCAACTCAAATTTAATAAGATATCTATATATTTATCTATATTTTATTTTGAAATAATATTTTCTTCTACTTTAGTACTTCTTAAGTAAAAATCTTTGTGTTTTGCATTATCATAGGTTTTTTAAATTATTATTTTATTTTTATTTTCACGCATATTGGGCGGAGATTTAAATCTATTTTAAATGTATTTAATATCTTTCTGTTTTATTATAATTAAATTTATATGATAAATAATTACACTGATTTAAAATTCAATGAATAAAAGAATGATTATTCAATTATGGGGAATCTCTAATGTACGTAAGTCACATTTTAGAATACGTTTTGAGATCTAGATGAAGTTATGGCTTTTGAAGGAGTCAATCCTTGACGTTCACTTCTATTTTTTTTTTTCTCCCAAGCCACCTAGTTTGAACTTTGAACACTTTGAAAGAAAAAAAAACAAAACTTAGGCCCCTTCTGGACTTCATTGGGAAGCGTCGGGGCGAGAATGAATTAGAGAAGCATTGTTTAAATACATTTCAAACATGAGAATTTTTTTTCAATATTACCATTGAACCAGAAACGCCAAGGTAGGTTTTTTTTGTTTGGTTTGAAGTGGCATTTCACTGGGTTTGCCAAAATACGCTCCCTCGACATAGTCCCAAACCAGACCTTAGGGACCATTTGAATGTATGTTGTGGAACTCTGCATTTGTCATATGTGATGGTGAGAAGCCAAACTCTGATATGAGCGTGTTAAAAATGATGTCCATCACATGTTCATTCGTGTTTGGTGACAACGAATATTAGTATTATGAATGCTAGAATTACCTAAACACCCCTACAATGGTTTGTTTTAAAAAGTTAATATTTCACCAAATGAGGAGGATGGGTATACAAGCAATGTATATCTCCGCACAGTGGTTTTGTTTTACTACATTTGTCGAAATGTTGTTTAAAAACGTTTATAGGTGATAATTTTTTAGAAAAATGATACACTCAGTCACATTCACTAACTAAAACTCAGACCTCAAGTATTTTTATTTTTTTAAAAATAATAAACATCATTTAATGAAGTATATGCTTTGATAAAAAGTGTATATCGTTCCATTTCAAATTGAATGAACCTATTTTTAACAAGTGTAAGAAAAAATTCAATAAAGTATATACATCATCTAATGAGATATATGCTTAATTAAATCTATAACAAGATATATAGAGTGTGTTTTAAACTGAGAATACAACTAATTGTAGCATCACTTTCGTTTTAATATGATAAAACTGGAAAAAGTTTTTGAGTAGGTGATATCACGTTCCACTGCATCCACGCCGACGATGCACCTACAACTGGATTGTCATTCATTTATTATAGTTTATAGACGCCAGTCAAGTCAATTGTCAATACGTCCTTAATCAATACTATGGTTGCCCAAAATTTATAGGCCACTTGAAAGTCAATTAATATTATAATATTTAATATCATTTTAAAAAGTTGGCTGAGATGAATTATAAAAATGAGTTTACGTGCAAGTTGAAACGTTAGTAGTCTGTTTATGAAATGTATCTTCTGTTTGACCAACTACAATGTCATCAAAATTGTAAAGATGACTTAAATCCAAATGAGAAAAGTGCATAAGATAAGCCTAACCAAAGTTTTTATTCTATTTATAACCTTCATATCATTAACACAGTATACACATCTCTCTAATATAATATATATTGTATTATCTTAATATATATTTTATTAAAAATATAAAAAATTACTCATTTTATATAAATCTTAATATACATAATTTTACCCAGCCACCAATATATATATACACACACAATATATAAATTCAACTATATATTTATTTTTAATAAAAAAAAAATACATTAGTTAAGCATATGCTGTTAAAAGATAGTCAGAACGTGTTTGGCTGCTACTGGTTTGAAAGCAACATTTTTTAAGAAAAAAAGAAATCACACAGAAAATCCACACATCAAACACAATATATATATCCTGTCAATGAAGCCTACTATCACCCAACTTCAAGGCATAACAATACTTGCTGAACAGCCTGAACCCGTTGAACAAACCATCTCCAAACCAACCATGAAGAGGTCTCTCTCTCTCTCTCTCTCTCTCTCTCTCTCTCTCTCTCACTCACATAGAACAGCTTCCACAGTGAAAATTGCATGTCTAACAAACATAGCTTTGTTTTGGTTTTCAGGGTTGCAGTTGTCACAGGTGGGAACAAGGGAATTGGTTTTGAGATATGCAGGCAACTTGCCTCAAATGGGGTGGTGGTGATACTGACAGCAAGAGATGAGAAGAGGGGACTTGATGCTGTTGAGAGTCTCAAAGGGTTTGGGCTGGTTGATGTTGGTTTTCATCAACTTGATGTCACTGATATTGCCTCTGCCGCTTCTTTGGCCAGCTTCATTGAGACCAACTTTGGAAAGCTTGATATATTGGTGAGTCATACCATGCATCATATATACACTACATATTAGTAAATTTGATTGTGATAACAAAAAAAAAAGAAGGATAATTTGACAAAGTTATTGACAGCTGTGTAAAGAAGAAACATTTTTATCATGATTCTCCATATTTGGAGGAATTGATTTTTGGAGGGTGTTACACTCCAACCATTATCCTTCATTTTTTTAATCATTTTAAAAATTATATAATTTTATATGAAAACTCATTAATAAATATTATTATTATTATTATCATTATTATTATTATTATAAATCCAAATATATAAAAATTATACTATTGAAAAGATCTAATTAAAACCTTCAAAATGAGCATAATATTAAATGGTTTTTGAGTTATTTTTAAATTAATAATTTTTTAATTAAATAAATAAAATAATTCTTGAATAATCAAACATATGGGGATTTATTTAAATTCAATTATAAAATAATTTAATATTAATCTCATTTTGAAGGTATCGATGAGATCTTTCCAACTATAGACTTTTTATTAAAAATGGATTAGTGGATCTAAATATACATTAGGTTAAATTAATTAGTATATAAAGTAAAAAGTAAAAAAAAATGATTTGGATATGGCCTTCAAATTTAGAGGGTAAAATCCACACACCACCCTCAAATTTGGAGACATGGAGTGTGATTGGAGATGCGCTAACTTATCCACCTATTTGTTGGCGATTATTCGAAATAATTTTTCATGAAATCGGGGCAAACATGTAAATATAACATTCACAGCTTTACCATAAACCATAAAGTCAACCATGAAGGATTCCTCTGATATCAAAAAAAAAAAAAAAAAAAGAAGAAGAAGAATAAACATTTGTGTTATGAGAAGATTTTGTTATAAAGATGTTTTACATATTATTTGTTGTGAATTTGGGTAGTGTTTGGAAGTTGATTTGAAAGAGAGTATATTCATTTAAAGTTGATTTTGAAATTAGATTCACCGAGCAGACATTTGTTAGATTGCGAAGCCACACGGGGAGGGCCCATTCATATTTTTAAATTGCATGTTGGGTTAGTGTAGAAAAAACCATTGGATGAATTATGTTATTAACTATAAAAAATGATGGTTTTAAAATAGTTAAGAGGGCTAGCATTCAATATTAATTGTTAACTAAATTTTGGTATTGATATTTAGTAATACATAATATTTCATGTCTAGTGTTTAACCTTAGTTGATTTCTGTTTAATTAATGAATAATGTTATCCAGCTATGTGTTTTGAATTTTTAAAAAATGTAATATCTCATCTAATAATGTACATGTTTTTATAAAAAATAAAATAGATACAATAATAAATTGTATGAATGTGTTTATAGAAAATGTAAAAAATTTCTATCAAAGTATACATTTCGTTAATGTGAATATATGTTTAAGTGATTTACTGTTGGAGCATATGGGACTCGAATTGGGGCTGCAAAATAAAACTGTGTAACAACACTCTTAATTTTTATGTTTTTTGTTAGATGTCTTTTTTGCTAATTATATAAGTGATATAATCATTCCTCTTACTATTTTAGCAAAATATTATATAAACGTGAGAATAATTTTATTTAAATAATTATTAGGTTAAACATATTTCTTCATTTAAAAATTGCGGTCAAAGTTCACCTCCACTAAAATAAAATCCTGACTCTGCCACTGGTTAGATTCTTGAAAACTTTTTTTTTCCCCATTGTTTACAACTAATGCAGTGTTTGGAAACAGATCCACATCACACACATTTGTATATTATGCTTTTGCATGATTATATTTAACGCAAATGTGCTTCAAAATGGTTCAGATGGTCTCCGCTTTTGAAGAAAACAAAATGACTACTTTTAGTTATAAAATTAAAAGGTGAATAAAAGTTTTTCAAGAATCTAACAAAAGCATGTTTTTTGGAAAGCTAATTTCAAAAGCAAGTTTTAAGGAAAAACTCTTTTTCAAAAACATTTTCATCTACTACCAAAGTTATTTTTATGTTTCCTACAAAAGTAGGGATCACCAAACACGTTTCAAACACTAATAGGTGGTGAGATTTGCTTGCTATTTTTATTGGAACAAGTCCTGTAACAACAGTTTGTGTGCAGGTTAACAATGCAGCGGTTGGTGGGTTGGAAGTTGATGAAGTGAAGGTCCAGGCCTACAAAGAGAGTGATGAGGTGTGCAAGTCTATATAGCAGGACCTTAGGACATATTTAAAACTTTACTTACATAATCCTACAACTTGATGGTATATAACTTGGAAAATTTTTCTGCTAGAAGCATCCACTTTTAACTGTTATGTGAATCATTAATTAACATTATGTGGCATGCTGGGGGGTCTGAGAATTAAATTTTTTGGTTGGGCCTATGCAGGTTTTTATAGTAGGGTCCTAAATATTTTTTTTAAAATGTAGATTGTTAGAATATTACACATAATTTTATATTAAGTTATAAAGATTATAAAGTAGATATGCAATATTATAAAATCGTTTAAATTATAACCTTCTATGTTATCATATGCACATAAATAATAATAATAATAACAATAATAATAATTTTTTTAAAGAAATGAGAAAATTATAATAATCAGAAAAATAACTTTATAAGAGAGTTTAAAATTTAAATACTATATTGATTGAAGAGATTTTAGGGATATTAAAGTGAGAAACTGTAGTAAGATGGACTAATTCATTTTTTTAATTGGATCCCATCGTTTATTTTTAAATTTTCATTTATCAAATGATTAAGGTTCTTACTAGATGGGAGTCCTAGACAATTGATTTGATGGCCTTGCCCCAAAGCCAGCTCTGGTGGCATGTAATGATGCCATTTCAAACATAACAAGTTTCAAAACTAATATTATGGGGAAGAATTACATAAACAGGGGAAAACATAATGGAAATTAAAGTGGTATCATACTATCAACTTAAACAAAGTATAAAATCATATAACATTCTGAATTTTAGCACTTCTAATTCGGGTAGTTATATGTAGCAAACAATAATGCAAGAGATTGTATGATATCCATAAAGAGAAACTAAAATGAGACTCTACGTTTAAGTTTGCCTAAACAAGATCATAACTAATATAGGAATTTGTTACCAAGCATATGCATCTTTATCAAAAGTCCCATATTGATTAAGAATTAAAAAATTATGAGACAATTCTGACTCTTTATCCTGCAGAAAGGTGACATATCTGGCTTGGTTAAAGGAGAACCTCATTACATGGCTGAGTTCTGTCTGAAGACGAATTTTTTTGGCGTCAAACAAGTAACCGAAGCGCTCCTTCCCCTTCTGAATTTGTCTGATTCAGCGAGGATTGTGAACGTCTCTTCAATTTATGGGCTGCTCAGTGTAAGAAATCTTCTGAATAAGTTTCAAATTCTACATCTCTCATTTACGCGACACGTTGTTGATTTTATGTTGCTTGCATTTAGTTGTTTGTAGATACAGTAAAAATTCTTCTGCTTGTTAGATAAAATAATTTCATTTTATCTCACAAAATGTTATGTTGTGACCTTAAGCTTGTCACTGTTGATAAATTGGAGTTGCTTTGTTTGCAATTCACATGACATGAAACAAAGATTCATAAGTGATGTCGCGTATTGTTACCAATATCTTGACTTATATTACATCCCATGAAATCTCAGTCTCTACATTGAACAAATTCCACTTGCTAATTATAATCTCTCTTATTTTGTTTCAGTTCACATGACATGAAACAAAGATTCATAAGTGATGTCGCGCATTGTTACCAATGTTTATATTACATCCCATGAAATCTCAGTCTCTACATTGAACAAATTCCACTTGCTAATTATAATCTCTCCTATTTTGTTTCAGTACATCACCAATGAAAGAACCAGAGAGAGACTAGACAACATTGAAAGTCTAACAGAGGAAGGTCTCAATGAGGTGATACAGAACTTCTTGAATGATTTTAAGGAAGGTCTATTGGAAAAAAATGGCTGGCCTGCTAGTCCATCTGCATATAAGATGTCCAAAGCAGCGGTGAACGCCTACACAAGGATCCTTGCAAAGAAGTACCCCAGGTTTATCATAAACTGTGTCACCCCTGGTTTTGTAAAAACAGACATAAATTTCAATACGGGCGTGTCGACCCCTGAAGAAGGCGCTCGCGGCCCTGTGAAGCTTGCTCTATTGCCTGATGGAAGCCCTTCTGGCTTCTTCTACAATCAAACAGAATTGTCAGTCTTTTGAGTGAAGTCTCTTTTGTGTTTGTAACAGCTAATAATTGTTGGATGCATGACAATTGTGTGTGATGTTATCACATTTATATGAATAAATTGGACTGCATTGGTCTTTTATGTTTCTTATGTGTTCTAACAAAATGTATGACTAAAACCTCCTACCCCTGACATTTTCCAAAAGAGTGTTAATACACGCAGTCCGTTTTTTTCATTTTTTCACAATGAAAAAAAATACATTAATGTATCTCAATATATATTTCATTTCATATAATAACATGCATTTCAAAGGGTTAGTGTATAATTTTATAAAAAAAGAAAATTGGGATGAACTATAATTGGGGTTGCAACGGGACTTAGTGTATCTTTTTCCTTTTCAAAATGATTTGAACAAGTGTATGATGCTCTTTATCCCAATTGTTATTTTCATCTTCTCAATAGGAATTTTGGCCTAACTGCCAAAGTTTGTGTGGCTACATTTCTTACATTGACCACTGCCCAGATGACAACACAGCAATCACAATTTTAATTTCATTAGTCATTATCAGACGTCCATTTTATTTGAAATTGTGCATGCTTTTGTTATCAATGAAAGAAATGGAAAGTTCAAATCTAAGAGGCCTGGCATTCCATACATTAGATTTGAAAATCGAATCAAATTTACATGTTATTTTTCACTTTATTTTTCAAATCACATTAGATTTGAAAATGAATAAAAGGATGGGTCTTCAAATATGGGAATCTCTTACATGCAAGTCTCATTTACATTTCGTTTTCAAATCACGAAGAGGTTATGGCATTTAAAATGAGCCAATCCTAAACATTTTCACATGGTTTTTTTTTTTTAATCTCCGAAGCCTGCCTTATAGTTTGAACACAAACAAATTTAATATAGACACCAGTTAAGTCAACGAATCCATAAACAGACGTTAGGTAACATAGTGATTTTATTTTTAATTAAGTGGAAAGCTTAAACATGTTGTCAAACGGGTTTCAGAAAGGTGACTTAATTAAAAAATTACTTGCTGTTTTTTTACAAAATGATTGTTTTTTAAAAAATGCAGAAAATGCGCTTTCCAGGAATCAAAGTCTATTTAAGCCACTTTATTCAAAATCTTAATTTTCAAACATGTTTCCAAAAAGGCTATAGTGATGGATGCCAAACTTGAAAGCAGTATTTTAAAATCCGACCCAATCCGGCTGGTTGAACTGGTTAATTTTCATCCGCTTTGAATTTCACTCTGGTTTAAACTCAAAATCCAATTGTATAAAAAATAGGTAAAAAACAAATTAACTCACCGGTTAAATCACGATTTTTGAGAATTAGCTATAGGTTGATCAAACGATTGTTTCTTTATCATAGAATGTGTGATTAATGGTTTGTTAAAATATGAAATCTAATAAAAATATATATTTTATATAATAAAATTATGTTATGATGTTTAAATAAAAGTTTAAAAAGTATTAGAATTAAGATTTGGTAATTATGCTAAGATTTTTTAAAAATATTTCATATTTTTATAAATTCATGTATTTAGTAATAATAATTAATATGTTTATTATATCATGATAATGTCACGGTTCAGGTTTAAATCCAGTTGATCTAATGGTTGAACCATAACCCTTAATCCGTTCATTGTTTTGGTTTAATGAAATTTATGGTTTTTAAAACATTGCTTAAAAGTCAATTATAGTTTATTATCAATCTCATTTTAAAATGTTGGCTGAAATAAATTATAAAAATGAGTTAGGGTGCAAGTCAATAGAACATTGAACTATCCAAAAAGCTCACTCCAATTGAGATGTTGAAATCAAATGAGATAGGTTTTATAAATATCTTTAATTTTGAATTATTAAAATTTCAATATATTGGTATTATTTACTTAAATAGATATGGAAATCTTAAAAATATATTTATGATTTATCTAAAGTTTAGTTGACATTTAAAATTTTAAATAAATAGATATGTGTAACTGTTAAAATTAGAGGGTAAAAATGAAAATAAAACATTTGATCATTTTTTTCTTTAATAAAAAGTAATAGAGATAATCTAGTGTCTTAATATATGTTTGTTATAAAAATTATTATTTAATTCATACTACTATGCATTTTATTTTTATAATAAAATATATTTCACTACTTAAATATATACTTTCAAAAAAAAATCAAAATGCCTTTGGCTGCGACACGTCTGAAAACATTTTCAAAACAAAATGAGTGTAGCATGTACTTCATTTTCTCGATAGGATTTTTGGCGTAAGTGCCTAAGTTTTGTGTGGCTATCATTTCTCATATCATTGTCAGAGTTGATCTGAACTACGACGCATTGACAACGGATTGGGCCGGTTTGTGAAAACAAGGCCCATGTCCGGCCATGAGCTTGTCTGGGTCAACAGGCTCAGCCCAGGTCCTATCCACAGAAATCGGGCCGGCCCGGGCTTCAGTCCACGGGCGGACCTGAAACAAGGCTCAGGCCCGCGTGCCTGTCTGGCCACCGGACTGAGGCCGTGGCAAAAAAAAGGCCCAGGCCCTGTCCACGGGCGGGCCTACGGGACCAGATTTTAAAAATATTATTATTATTATTATTATTTAATTTTAAGTTGTCTATTTGTATATAAATGTTAAAATAACATAAAATTAAAAGTATAGTATTATTTACATCTATTAAATTTTCAAATATAAAATATAAAATGAATTAATTATTTGAAAAACTAAATCACTACATGTATCTAACTAGGTTGACACCTACATAAATGACAATAATTTACATAATTTAATCACAATTTAAATAAATATTACATAAAATTACATGTGACTTATTCATTGCATTGCCCCCCTCACTGGGTTTTGAGGCTTGGGCCTGGCCCACCCTAAAAATTGACCAGGCCAAGCTGACCCGCAATCGGGCCTGAGACGGGCTTTCGAGCCTAGAGCCAAATGGAGACCCTTATCAACAGGTGTCCCCCTCCCCTGCCACATGGCAGGTGCAGCAGGGGGAGGTCATCCCCTCCCCTTTTAATTAGGGAGACAAGTGTCCCCCCCCCCCCCCCCCCCCCCATTTAAAAAAATAAATTAGGGGACACCTTTTTACTCTGTTTTTCAAAATGGGGGGCACTTGACCCTAGTGTGGATTCCTACGGGTAGGGCCCATGGGCAGGCCTACGTGTCAGCCCAAATGAGATCAGTTTGGACTGGCCTGTGGGTTGGGTTTGGGTATCAGATTCAAGTTTGGGTCTGGGCCTGGTGGGTTGGGGTCTCAGACTTCAAACGAAATGTTGAATCTTAATCTGAATAGCTCACTTACTATTTCCATTTCTAATTTCATGAATTTTTTTTCTTCTTTTTCCAGAGGTGGAAATCAGAAATTGGAATAACTAGGCAAATACTTAACAAAAAAATTGTAATCCATTTTTTTTCAAACAATTTTTTATTTTTTTAGCTTTGAAAACTAAATAATTATCTCTATCAGTATGTTATATAATATTATTTGATACATGTTTAGATATTTTTAATCAATTATAAAAAATAATATAATAGAGCTAATTTATTAATGTATTATAATTTTAATTTTGAATGATATATGTCATTTAAACAGATAAAACTAAGCATTAGTAAGGGCTAGGCCGATCTATCAAATCAAGACCCAATGCCTGTGGGTTTGGGGTGGTGGGTTTTGTGGACTTCACACTCAATGTTGATCTTTAAGTTAAAATAATGGTGGATTTTTTTGTTTGAATCTAAAACACATGGACATGTCGGATTTAAATCCAACATTTTGGGCGAATAATTTTTTTTTATGGGAAATGATATGTCCAACCCTAATTACAATTCACAGTGATTCTCCTTTTTTTATTTTTTTAATAAAAAAATTCATACAAACACTTCCATTCCACTTTATTTCCCCTCTACCCGACTCTATTTCTTCCTTTCCCCGACCTAATGCCAGTTGCGCAACTTCACCCCGCCGTCTATCCGCCCCCTCCTCCGCCCATGCCCTCTCCACCCCTTGTCACTGATACAAAACTCGGGAATAATGTGGCAGGGGAAACAATTCTCAATACGGTAAAATTTAAAAAAAAATTGTGAAAAAGATACAAAAAAATCAAAACAATCAATATATTAATTAAAATAAAAAATTAGCAATCCCTAAACAGAATTTATGATTTAATGAGCCAATGATACATTAAATCAAGATTTATGAGGAATAATTTTTTTATGAAGGTGGTAGAAGTTAGTTTAGCAATGAAATAAGTGGTAGAATAAATCATAAATGACAATTGTGAGGATAAGTGGGGGGAGGATAACTTATCTTATTTAGTGTAAAAATTAATCCAAATAAAATGCGGACAATTGTGTTGATTTTGAAATAAAAATGAAATTTTTTTGTTCCACTTAAAGGTTAAAATAACATTTATCTTGTCTCAATTTTAACAAAATTGAATATGAAAAAAATTTATAAATTTTTTATCTTTAAATTTAAGACAATTTATCATCAAACCTTAACCCCCTTATTAGGGTTTATGTGTTAATGAGGCACTGGAGGGCATAGTCACAAATTCGGGATTTGGCAATAATTCGGTAGAGGTTGAGTTCGGTTCGGATTATTCGGGGAAGGATTCGGAAAAAAATTCGGTGATCTAAAATAGTCCATGTTGTATCTACAAAACATAATATACAAACATATCATGCACAACCAAAGCAAAACATCTACTAAACATAAGTTACACATTAAAGCACAACCAAGTATACAACAAGTTACACATTAAAACATCTACTAAACATAAGTTACACATTAAAAAAAAACGAGACAGACGGTGAAGTCTATTTCCACTATCATTCAATAAACATATTTCATCAACATAGTTTTATAGAAAGACAATCAATTTCCATTAAGAGAACATCAATCACAGAACATCAATCAATATGCCATTTCCATTTCTATTTCCAACATCAATCAATCACAGAAGAAACATAACATCATCAAGAAGAACAGGACATCATCAACAAATTGAAAACAAGAAATCCAAATCAATGATTTCAAAAGAAGAAAAGATTAAAGAGAAAGGTAATCACCGTCGTCACCTTCGAGGACTGAGGGAGAGCCGGAGTGTTGGTCTATTGGAGTCTCGGAGAGGGAGAGTCGGACTACCGGTCCGCTGGAGAGGGAGGGAGAGATTGAGAGAGAGAGAGAGAGAGAGAGAGAGAGAGAGAGAGAGAGAGCCAACCAGGAACTGCCGGAGATAGAGGGTCTTCAGTCGTCACCTTCTTCAAACACTCAATCGAGCAGCCAGTGATGGAGGGAGAGCTATTCAACGAGAGATGGAGGGGCCCCCTTTTAGTTTTTTAGGGGTTAGGGCAAGGGGGGGGGGGGGGTTAACATATTTTGTATTTTTCAAAATACCCCAACTTATCCGAACAATCACGATTTGTCCTGAATACACCGCATAATCGCCGAATATGCCGAATAATTGCCAAATCGACCGACTCGCCCGTAGCTTCGCCGATTTGTTCGGTAGAGGCTCTATTCGCCGAATGTTGCCGAATAATCGCGTATGATTCGGCGAATTTGTGACTATGCTGGAGGGCACAGTTAATGAGGAATTAATTTCTGAACTTTTTTGGGTAAGTATTTTTTTAAGTACATATGATAAGTTTGATTATTACGGATTACTCGTTTAATATGCATTTAATTAGTGGAAACACGTCTTTCCTCTGAAAGAGCCATTAACGCGGGTTTAACATTTTCCTTGTTTGCTGTGCATTCAATATGTGAAATGTCAATATGTGAAATGGTCTTCCATTAAATAGACCAATTAAACAGAATTCATAACCATCAAAGACAGAAAAAAGTGTCTGTTTGAATTATTCATCTACCTTGATAAGAAAAGTTGTAATCCACGCAAAGAAATCATTTCTTGTTAATAGTGTCTTCTATTACCTGCTTTTAGAGCATACACACACACACACACACACACAGGTCACATATTTGTTTCAGTATACTGGCAAACAATATTCAATCCAACCATGAAAAGGTCTCTCTCTCTCTCTCTCTCTCCCCCTTCCTCTTCTATTACATGAACAGCTTCCATAATGAAACTTGTGAAACTCTTCTCACAAATGCAGTACTCCTTTAGTTTTGGGCTTTCAGGGTTGCAGTTGTCACAGGTGGGAACAAGGGAATTGGTTTTGAGATATGCAGGCAACTTGCCTCAAATGGGGTGGTGGTGATACTGACAGCAAGAGATCAGAAGAGGGGGCTTGATGCTGTTGAGAGTCTCAAAGGGTTTGGGCTGGTTGATGTTGGTTTTCATCAACTTGATGTCACTGATATTGCCTCTGCTGCTTCTTTGGCCAGCTTCATTGAGACCAACTTTGGGAAGCTTGATATACTGGTGAGATTCCATTCATCCATCATATAAGCATAACAAACTTTTTCTTTGAACTATTGGCATCTTTATATAGAATAAAGTCAATGAACTAGGGCAATTTTTATTTTTAGCCCCCGTATTTTTTTAAAGGGATAAATGTATATAACCCCCTACAATCTTATAAAAATCTAGATAACCCCCTGTCTTTTTTGAAAATCCAAATAACCCCCCAGAAACCCACCCAAAATGCAAATACACCCTTCTATTAGTTAAGTTAACCCATGTGTTTGTTGGATTTAACTCTACGTATGATATTCCATTTATACCCTTCCCTTTGATTTGTCACCTCATTCAACACCTTCCACTAATGCCCGCAAGCCAGCGGTCCCGGAGGCGTCCGTGTGGGAGCACTTGGAGATGGAGGTGATGGTGATGCTCAGACAGAACTTTTTCATCTTATTGAAGAAGAGATCGGATACGAGCGTTTATGCTCTTTCACATCTCCAATAAACACCAAACTATCAAAGATATTAATCTCTCTCTCTTCATTCTTATCTCTTCTTCTTCTCAAACAAAAACATCACCTTTATGTTCTAATCAATCCATCCCTCCCTCTCTCTCACACACACAGAAACACTTTCTCAAGAGACATACATACAAAGATGGGTTTGTTTAGTTCATTGTTGACTGTGTTGAACTTGGTAAAATTGCTTAAAGAAGATGTCGATGCCGTGGCGTTGAGAGGATGGTGCGATGAGGAAGATGCAATCCTCCTATATTTCCACAAGAATGATATAATCTCAATTTTTGGTGATCACGCATGAACAATCACATTTCACTGAATACTATTATGACCATTACATGTTTGACAAAATGTCTCAAAGAACCTTTCATTCTTTGCTTCATCAACATCTCTCTTAGTCATTTCTCATAAATACTACATGTGGCGGCGTCACCAGCAAGCCTTCTAATGTTGGCCTTTGCATGGCCAACATTGACCTTCCTCCATGCATGCGAGTGGTTCCTCCACAGTCTCTACAAGGAGGACATGGAAGACAAAGTCATCGTCATCACCAGCGCCTCCTACAGCATCAGAGAGGTAACCTAAAAAAATCTTTTACTTCTCCTAATTCTCGACCCTAATTAACTTCTTCGTTTTATTGTTTGGGGGACCTGGGGATGGAACAGAGGAAGGTGTCTAGGTAGGCACGGGAGATGAGAAGGCTACTGCCGGGGCCATGGAGGAGGTGACCAGACAGACGAGGGAGGTCAGAGAGATGTTCCGGGGGGACAATGAGAGCCAGAGATGGGAGGATAGATGGGAGGGCCCATCGTCTCTCACGGTTGGGGGTGAACGAAAAAGATGGGTTCATTAAACTTGAGGGGTAAAATCGTAACCCACAAGGGGTTATTTGTATTTTCTGCAATTATTCAAGGACTTATTGGTATTATTTCATATTGCTTGGGTTAAAGTAACAGAATATTCTAGGAATATTCTAATACTGTTTGGGTTTATTTAACTCAAGGGGCTAATTTGGATTTTGCATGGGTTTCTGGGGGGTTACATGGATTTTTAAAAAAGATAGGGGGTTATATGGATTTTCACAAGATTGTAGGGGGTTATATGCATTTTTCCCTTTTTTAAATTTCTAGACTCGCCGAGTCAGTTTTTATTGTAAAACTGGCCATGGTCAGTTTGATCAGGTCATCATGGATTTTTTTGGTCATCATGTATTTTTTTTTCTTTCTCTAAGAAAGAGACTTTGATTGAATATTACATCTCCTCCTCACGTATCTTACGTTACTATGAGATGTAACTTATCTCTTATACTTTCTATTTTTTTAACTTAAATTTTAAATTTTAAATTGTTGTTTCATAAAATAAATTTTAAATTTTATCCAAATTTTAAATGTTAAGATTTTAATTTTTCTATAGATAGATGATGAAAATATTATGGACAATGGAAAAATTCATGATAAATATATCATTAAATCTATCCATAAATCTTGATGCATGCTCATAATATTAAAATTTAAAATTTGATTCCAAATTCAAATTTAACAATTATTATTAAAATTAAGAGTTCATAAACATCGTGTCATTGATAGAAAACCTGATTTGTTATCACGTCTTACTAGAAATGTGATAACAAATCACGGCTCGTGTCTAAAAAAAGGAAAAAAATATATCAAATATATTGATCTGGTCAAACTTGCCCATGGTTGGTTTTGCAAACAAAGTTGGCCTAGGTGTGTCTTAAAATTAAAAAAAATATTGGGGTTAATAATGAAAATTTTCCAATATACTAGTCACTAGGTTAGGGGCCGGAAAGTGGAGACAGACAGGAATGACTGATCAAGAAAGAATAGATGATTTGACCGATTTTATGTTGGTGTACGTGAATTTAGTAGTTATTTTCATAATCACAATGTTCTAAGCAAATATTTGACCCATGATCCATTCTTTATATCAAGTGTACTTTTATAAATGACACGTGATTATATAAATCTATTCTTCTCATCACCATGAGAAGAATAGATCTATTCTTCTCATCACCATGAGCAATACCCATAAAAAAGTAAAAAACTAGATGTGAAAGGGGACATATGAGTTATGACAACACAAATTAGAGCTAGGTTTTTAAAATTATGAAGAAAGTGTTAAACCATCTGAAATGAATATATACCCAGGTTCCCAAAAATAACAAATTTGGTGAACATAAGTTTGTCTAGCCGAATGATACATGAGGTATCCAATCGTTGAGCTTCTTTTGTACATTCAGAATGAGTTCAGAGTACTCTATGACTATGATTTTCTCTCATGGGCAGTGCAATTTGCTTGTTATTTTTGTGGAACAACTCATGTAACAATATCTTGTGTGCAGGTTAACAACGTAGGGATTGGCGGGGTGGAAATTGATTATGAGAGGTTACAGGTCGTCAAAGAGAGTGATAAGGTGCGCGAGTCTATATAGCAGGACATTTGGGCATGTGATAATCTTCATTTTTATTGTCTTTGGATCATAATATGAGGCATATGAAGATGCATTAATTGAAGTATAAAACTATGAAATTATCTGAATTTTAAGTCTTTTAGTTCTGGTAATTGTCTATACGAAGCAAAGAATAATGCCGTGTTTGTCAGACCTGTATGGTATCAGTGGAGAGAAACTAAAATGTAGGCAAATTGGAGAACATATGGTGCTAAACAAGATTCTAAGTAAAACAGGACTTTGTTACCAAACATATGCATCTTGTCGATTAAGCTTTATAAAATGATAAGATGCTTCTGATTCTTAATACTGCACTGCAGGTAGATGATTTAGAGAGCTTGGTTAAAGCAGAACCTTATAACATGGCCGAAGACTGTCTGAAGACGAATTTTTATGGCGTCAAACATGTAACTGAAGCACTCCTTCCCCTTCTTCATTTGTCTAATTCACCGAGGATTGTAAACATCTCTTCGTTATATGGGCTGCCCAGTGTAAGAATCTCGCCAAGCATCTCATAGTTACTCACCTTATGACAGTAAAGCTGAAGTAGGAATGCATGAAAATCTCCATGATAACTTTTGAAACATGTGTCTTGTCGTTGAAATGATCATTGCATTTATGTGACAAGCTTGTCACACTTGATGATTTGGAGTTGCTCTGATTGCAGTTTATGTGACATAAAACAAAGGTATATGAACACTGTACTAACACAAGATACACACACACACACATATGATTGTCTATATATGCATTCACACATATAAGTCTGCCAAGGTCCCTATTTGAGATCTGTATGCCTTCCTTCTAGTTTCATTCTATTGCATGCTCTTTTCAAGAAGACAATTAGTTTGATAAATGTTTTGATTTTTTTTGTGGTTAGAAAATCTTTTAATACTATCTTTATAAAAAAAAATGTTTCAACACTATATCCATCATAAATGTGCTGTTTTTACATGCACATTGAGACAGCATAATCCAAGACTCAGCTGTGATTAAAGCCTACCTGAGACTAAATATGCATTCAACATTAATTGAAAGGAAAGAATCTGCATTATTATGTCAGTGATGCCTAAATCTGCATTATTATGACAGCAAAACCCAAGACTCAGCTGTGATTAGAGCTTACTTGAGACTAAATATGCATTCAACCTTAATTGAAAGGAAAGAATCTGCATTATTATGTCAGTGATGCCTAAATCTAATATTTCCAGCTGCTCAATCAAGTGTTTGATCATTGACTGCGCATTTTAGAGATGTCGGTATAAGTTCTCCATAGAGTGGTAAGCACGTGGAATACATTCCTTCATATTTTCGAGTATTGCCATTTTTGTTTTTCTATAATTACAAGACCTTAATGTGTTTTATTTTATATTTTACATGCCATGAAATCTCACCCTCTCTAAACCAAACAAATTCCACTTGCTAATAGTTTTTCTCTCACAATCATTAAAAATTCTGTGTTGAGACTCGAATTTAGGACCCCTCAATGAAGAGGGGGGTATATCAGCTAACCTTCCATGAGGTGGTTTATTTATTAAAATTCCTTCAGTCGATGATGTTATTTTATTCTCCATTTGTTTTTGTTTCAGTTCATCCCAAATGAAAGAATCAGACAAAAACTAGACGACACCGATAGCCTAACAGAGGACGATCTTGATGAGGTGACAGAGCTTCCTGAGTGATTTTAAGGGGGGTCTCTTGGAAACAAATGGCTGGCCTACAAGTCCATCTGCATATAAGATTTCCAAAGCAGTTCTGAATGCCTACACAAGGATCCTGGCAAAGAAGCAGCCCAAGGTGATCATGAATTGTGTGCACCCTGGTTTTGTCAAAACAGCCATAACACTTAATCTTGGAGTGTTCACCCCTGAAGAAGGCGCTAGAGGCCCCGTGAAGCTGGCTCTGTTGCCGAATGACAGCCCTTCGGGCCTCTTCTTTGACCAAACAGAATTGTCAACCTTTTAAGTGAAGATATTTGGATGTGTAGCCACAAATAATTGTTGATGACAATTGGATATTACTAGTATGTACTTGTGCTGTCGTCGCATTTATGAATAAAATTGTACTTTCATTGGTCATTATGATGCTTATGTTTTCTGACAAAATGTTTTATATAGTGAAATCTTTAGGCTGTTGGATAATTTATATTTGCAGGCTGTCTGGTATCTGTTACACCTATATCTGTGAGACTGTGATTAGTTACATGCATTTGGTTTCTTGATTTCTGGAAATGGCAATCATCACAGTGCAATGGCTAGGAGAATTGACCATAGTAGTTAGAGTTGATGTTGATACAAACCAAGAATATAAATGTAAGTAAACATGACTTTGTTTATGGAGCCACTGTTTTAATGCGTGGACAGCTGATCATACCTATTTAAACATATTTGATGTGGGACTTGTGAAGGGAGCATATCTGCAACGATCATCACATTTATGAATTTGAATGCACTGTCGGTCATGCAGGTTGTTATGATTACAACCTCCTACAACATAATGTTATGAATAAATGTATGATATTCTTTCCTACCAACTGTTATTTTCATCTTCTCACTAGGATTGCTTGGCCTAACTGCCTAAGTTTTGTGTGGCTTCATTTCTACATTGACCAGCCCTGAGGATAACACAGCAATCTGGAGATGCTGATCAAGTGATCACTAATTATAGCTACTCTTTTGTGGCCAACCATTCCATTTTTATTTGATTACAATAAAATAAAATAAATAATAATAATAAAAAAAATCTCTGTATCCTCATTTTAAAATCTCATACTGAGAGTTCCGTTGGGAATCACAATTTAAATTTCATTATTCATTATTAGTCTTCCATTTTACTACAGTGTGGATGCTTTTGTTATCAAAGAAAAGAAATGAAAAGTTCAAATCTAAGAGGCCTGACAGTCCATGCTCACATTAGATTTGAAAAACGAGTCAAATTTACATATTATTTTTCATTTTGATGATCCTTAAATTAGTTTCAAGTTATAAAAGATATCTGGAAACAATTCAAGTAAAAATAAAAACTAAAAATGGGTGCTCCCCTGGGTTTGATGCCTTGAACACTTCAAGTAAAATGACTCCAGTGGAGCTGACACTGAACCATCTGATCACTCATGAAACATCCTTTATCAATCTCTAGTTGGAATTTAGAGCATATAACACTTGTTTACACTTTCAGTCTCAAGAAGCTGCTAAAATTCATCAAGAGATGAGAGAGAAAAATCTCTTCATAGGTAGACTAATATTCAAATGTACCTTCACAAGGCTACAAGGTTTAGAATGAGTCCCTGGGCCCTAGCAGCCACAAAAATATTGTAATATTTGAAGCATTCTACAAAACTAGGTCTGTCAATGGGTAGTGGATCGATCCGAAATAGACCCAATAAAAGATGTAAAATACCCGATCTGAATGACCCGAGACCCGATATAGATTCGACTCGAAGGATCCGATCATCTAAAGGGGGGGTGTCCAGGTCTACCTCGACCCAATCTCATGGACCCGTAAAACCCGATGTTATTTTACAGTCATGATACCCAGACCCTATAATATAAGCCCCATTCACACGCCACATGAAGTGTCATCATCTCATTAGTTGGTTTGTTTGGTTTGTTGATTTTTTCAAAAAATGATAAAATGACAAAATATAAATTTACCATTTATTAAAAATTTGTCTCAATAACCCAAATCCTCCCGTTTTCTTTATTCGGTTATGACTCTTTTATGTGAATATTAAAATCCATTTACCTATTTCAAAATTTGAAATCATTACCTAAATTATAATTGAACCTAGATTACACAAAAAATTACCTAAATTGTTTTTATCAAAATCCTTCAAATGACCCATTTTCTCTGGGTATTTATTGTATTAAAAAAAAACACATATAGTTAACATATGAAGCAGTTACATTTTATATTGGTAGTTACAAATACATTTCTTAAATGTTTACATCTCTCACAACGATTTGTTACATGTATATAAAAACTGATACATCTACATAGATGAAACAAACAATTACATTAACCTAAATGTGAAATAGTTACATTTACTCTTTGAAATAATTTATTTCAATTTCTAGTGCACTGCATTCCAAAGAAAATGTATCAGAATCCCTTACAAAAGTATGTACTTCATTGCTACATTTATACATCATTTCTATTTGTATTGTTGAAAGAAATGCACAACATGAGATAATGTTACATTTCAGAGTGTTACATTTATGAATGTAACAAAATTGTGTAAATGAGTATCCGAGTTCAGGAGTCTAATATAAACATCACATGAACCATTAACAATTAAATGTAACAATATCAAAAGTTACATTTATGAAATTATAACGAAACAAATACAAAAAAAAGTGTGAAATAGTGATCAAAACATTAAAAAAAAATCATTTTCTGAATTGAAACGTGTAACATAGATTGAATATTTGATCATAAAAAATTTAATTTCAAATTCGATGCGATTTTCATTCAATAAGATCAAAAAATGATAAATAAAAAATTGACAAACTGATCCAGAAAACAACATTGTTGGAGATCCAACTCGATAAAGAACAAATCAAATTTTCAAACTTCTTAATATTAAAATTTCGAGATAGGGATTAATAAAAAAAGAAATACAATAATTAATGTAATCTCCACAATCATATGAATAAATCAAAACCGTTTTCCTCGTTTAGAAATGACTATTAATTAGAAGGTATAATAAGTAATGTCCTATTGTCACATCATGGGGCCTGTGATGGAGCCTAAGAAGTTGATACTTGAAAATCATTATTGATTATTTTAGGTCTTGACTAGGAACCTTAATAATAAGTAATACCCCTTCCTTTTTATTTATTTTTTTAATGACCCAACCCAAGCATCCATGCCAAGCCGACTAAATCATTAACCCTACGCAAGCCCACTAAATCACTACCCTAACAAACATACCCCTCTGACCCTCTCTATCTCTCATTCCCCCTCTATCATTCTCTCTCTCTCTCTCTCTCTCGATTAAATCAGGCCCACTAAATCAAGTTACTCACTATCTATAGGATTAAATTGAGGCCATCAATTCATTTTACAACCCTAATCAATCTTTTCCCTTCCTTTTTCATCTTTGTTGCAGCCCCTAATTCATTCTCTTTTCTTTAACCTCTCTCATCATCCCCTCATTTTCCACCTCCATCGTAGACATCCAAGGATTGAAATAGGCATGTCAACGGATCGAATCCGGGTTGGGTCATGGTGAACCCAGATCCCGACCGGACCTGATATGTTGACAGGCCTAAACAAAACATACCAAATTATCCTTATTCTTTTATTTTTCATATTTTACCCTACCAAATATAATAAATAAAAAATAAAAATGTTTAATTTTAACATGAAAATGATTAATTTTATCTAAAATCCAAAATATAAAAATTAATAATACAAACTATTTATTATTTAAGACAATATTTTAAAAAACTATTTGAGAATAGTTAATCATATATATTATAAAGTGGCGATTTAAAAAAAAAACCTAGATCTTGATTGAAAGGAAAATGAAAACAGAGATAAAATTGAATGACTCATGGTTGATTTGGAAAAAAAACAAGTTAATTGTTATTAAGTTTAATTATTTACATTATGATAAATATTATGTTAAAGTTATTTTTGTCATTAACTATGATTAAATTTCAATTTGGTTAAAATAGATAAAATGACACATTTTTTTATTATAAAAAATTCTAATGATATGAAAATAAATATGTTGTTGTGATATAAAAATAAATAACATATTTTTTACTGTATAATTGTAAAAACCCTGTTTTTATAAAGGGGAAGAAAGTTTTTAGGATTTGTATGTTAGTGAGGCAGTGGGAGGGCACGCTTGATGAGGAATTAATTTTGAAGGTTTTTTTGGATAAGTATTTTTTTTTTCAAGTATGATAAGTTTACTTATTTGACATTAATTGTGGAATAAGCGTTTAATTACTAAACCTCTTCTTCGCAGGATGGTAGATGTACTTTTTTTTTTTAGTGAAGAGACTTAGCCACTTGGGTAATCGCTCTTAATAAGAAAAAATTTGATTAAGAAAAAGGATACGTGCTTAATTGTTTAATTCATAAAAAAAACTTTCCTTGCTTGTTTGATGCGCGATTAACACGTAAATTATTCATTAATTCACCGTTATAGATAACAAAGCTCCGTCCCCCTCTCTCTCTCTCACTATCACTCTGTCACTCTCTCTCCGTCAGCTGCTACCTCCCACCCTCCTTTCTCTCTCTCTCTGACCTTTTTTTTTATGGGGATGGTGGGTGGATCCACCAACTTTACAGATAGGCCGAAAAAAAAAAAAATCAATGTCTGAATTACTTGTCTTCTACCTTGATAAGGAAAGATCTACACGGCTACAGAGAATCATTTCTTGTTAATAGTGTCCTGTCTTACCTGCTTTAGAGGAAATTACCTGCTTTAAATTTTTTTTTAAAATGGAGTCATTTAATTTAAAATGTAACGATGTATATTTTTTTATTAAAAACATATATTTTATTAGATAATGTTTATTATTTTTAAAAATAAAAATATATGTGGTCGGAGTCTTGGTTTGTAAAAATGACGGAGTCTAACATTTTTCAGTGTATATATATAATATATACACACACCTAGGTGAAATGTTTATCCAACCATGAAAAGGTCTCCCTTTCTCTACCTTCCTCTTCTACTACATGAACTGCTTCCATAATGAAACTTTTGAAACTCTTCTCACAACTATACTCCTTTTGTTTTGGGCTTTCAGGGTTGTAGTTGTCACAGGTGGGAACAAGGGAATTGGTTTTGAGATATGCAGGCAACTTGCCTCGAATGGGTTGGAAGTCATACTGACAGCAAGAGATGAGAAGAGGGGGCTTGATGCTGTTGATAGTCTCAAAGGGTCTGGGCTTGTTGGTGTTGGTTTTCATCAGCTTGATGTCACTGATCCTGTCTCTGTTGCTTCTTTGGCCAACTTCATTGAGTCCCACTTTGGAAAGCTTGATATACTGGTGAGATTCCATTCATCCATCATATAAGCATAACAAACCTTTTCTTTGAACTATTGGCATCTTTATATAGAATAAAGTCAATAAACTTTTGGGCAAGTTTAATGCATGTTTTTTTTTTACTTTCTTAATCTAATATATGGATACTAGTCACTAGGTTAGGGAAAGTGGAGACAGACAGGACTGACTGACCAAGCAAGAAAAGATGATTTGCCTGATTTTATGTTGGTGTGACTTTAGTAGTTATTTCCATAATCACGATGATCCAAAAGCAAATATTTGGCTGGAGTCCATTTTTTATATTAAAAAGTGTACTTTTGTGAATGACACGAAATTGTACAATAAATGTATAAATGTATAATTCTTATCACCATGTGAAATACACACAAAAAAGTGAAAAACAGTGTTATTGGTGTGAAGGGGAGATGTGACGATGCAAATTAGAGCTAGGATTTTAAAATTATGAAGAATGTGTTAAACCATTTGAAGTGCACAGATACCCGGGTTTCCAAAAAACACAAATTTGGTGAACATAAGTTTGTCTAGTCGTTGAACTTTTTTTGAACAATCGGAATGAGTTCAGAGTACTTTGTGACTATGGTTTTCTCTCATGGGTAGTGTAATTTGCTTGCTATTTTTATGGAACAACTCATGTGACAACATCTTGTGTACAGGTTAACAACGCAGGGATTAACGGGGTGGAATTTGATGACGAAAAGTTACAGGCCGTCAAAGAGAGTGATAAGGTGTGCGAGTCTATATAGCAGGACATTTGGGCATGTGATAATCTTCATTTTCATTGTCTTTGGATCATAATATGAGGCATGTGAAGGTGCATTAATTGAAGTATAAAACTATGAAATTATCTGAATTTTAAGTCTTTTAGTTCCGGTAATTGTCTATATGTTGCAAAGAATAATGATGTGTTTGTATGGTATCAGTAGAGAGAAACTAAAATGTCTAAACAAGATTCAAAGTAAAACAGGACTTTGTTACCAAGTTGCAAGCATATGCATCTTGTTGATTAAGCTTTATAAAATGACAAGATGCTTCTGATTCTTAATACTTCGCTGCAGATAGATGATTTACAGAGCTTGATTAAAGCAGAACCTTATAACATGGCCGAAGACTGTCTGAAAACAAATTTTTATGGCATCAAACATGTAACTGAAGCACTCCTTCCCCTTCTTCATTTGTCTCATTCACCGAGGATTGTGAACATTTCTTCGTTATATGGGCTGCTCAGTGTAAGAATCTTGCCAAAGTCCCTATTTGAGATCTGTATGCCTTCTAGTTTCATTCTATTGCATGCTCTTTTCAAGAAGACGATTAGTTTGATGATTTTTTTTTGTGGTTAGTAAATGTTTTCATACCATGTTTTCAAAAAATAAAATAAAATTGTTTTAATACTATCCATCATAAATGTGTTGTTTTTACATGTTCATTGAGACAGCATAATCCAACACTCAGTTGTGATTAGAGGCTACTTGAGACTAAATATGCATTCAACAATAATTGAATGAAAAGAATCTGCATTATTATGTCCCAGTGATGCCTAAATCTAATATTTCCAGCCTCTCAATCAAGTGTTTGATCATTGACAGAGCATTTTAGAGATGTAAAGTTGGTATAGGTTCTCCATAGAGTGGTAATCATGTGGAATACATTCCTTCATATTTTTGAGTATTGCCATTTTTGTTTTTCTATTATTACATGCTCTTAATGTGTTATATCTTATATTTTACATGCCATCTCACCATCAAATTCCACTTGCTAATAGTTTTTCTCTCACAATCATTAAAAAATCTGTGTTGGGTAAGAGAATTGTTCTCTATATGTAGGAGTGAGACTCGAATTCACAACCCCTCACTGAAGAGGGGATATATCTGCTAACCTTCCATGAGGTGGTTTGTTTATAAAAATTCCTTCAGTGGATGATGTTATTTTATTTTCCATCTGTGTTTGTGTCAGTTCATCCCAAATGACAGAATCAGACAAAAACTAGACGACATCGATAGCCTAACAGAGGATGATCTCCATGAGGTGACACAGAGCTTCCTGAGTGATTTTAAAGGGGGCCTCCTGGAAACAAATGGCTGGCCTACGAGTCCATCTGCATATAAGATCTCCAAAGCAGCTCTGAATGCCTACACAAGGATCCTGGCAAAGAAGCAGCCCAAGGTGATCATGAATAGTGTGCACCCTGGTTTTGTGAAAACAGACATAACACTCAATCTTGGAGTGTTCACCCCTGAAGAAGGCGCTAGAGGCCCCGTGAAGCTGGCTTTGATGCCCGATGGCAGCCCTTCGGGCCTCTTCTTCGACCAAACAGAATTGTCAACCTTTTAAGTGAAGATATTTGAATAATTGTTGATGACAATCGCATATTACTGATATCTACTTGTGCTGTTATCGTATTTATGAATAAAATTGTACTGTATGGGTCATTATGATGTTTATGTTTTCTGATAAAATGTTTTATATAGTGAAATCTGTAGGCTGTTTGGATAATTTATTTTTACAGATCATAATGGAATTGATCTGAATAGCTCAGTTCTGGCATCTGTTACACCTATATCCGGGACTTCATTATGTTACATGCATTTGGCTTTTTGATTTCTCGAAATGACAATCATCAGTGAAATGGCTAGGAGAATTGACCATTATAGTAGTTAAGAGTTGGTGTTGATGATACAACCAAGAATATAAATGTAAGTAAACATGGCTTTGCCTATGGAGCCAATTTTTGAATGCATGGACAGCTGATCTTACTTGTTTAAACATATATGATGTGGGACTTGTGAAGGGAGCAAATTTGTAAGGATCATCACATTTATGAATTTGAATGCACTGTCGGTCATGCAGGTTATGATTACAACATCATAATGATATGAATAAATGTATGATATTATTTCCCACTCTGTAATTTTCATCTTCTCACTAGGATTGTTTGGCCTAACTGCCTAAGTTTTGTGTGGCTTCATTTCTACATTAACCAGCCCTGAGGACAACACAGCAATCTGGAGATGCATGATCAGGTGATCGCAAATTATAGCTACTCTTTTTGTGGCCAACCATTCCATTTTTAACTGATTACCGGAATTTTTTTTTATGTATCCTCATTTTAAAATGTCATACTGAGAGTTCTGATTGGAATCACAATTTAAATTTCATTATTCATCATCAGTCTTCCATGTTACTTGACAGTGTGGATGCTTTTGTTATCAATGAAAGAAATGAAAAGTTCAAATTTAAGAGGCCTGGCACTCCATGCTCACAAAATCAATTTGAAAATTGAATCAAATTTACATATTATTTTTCATTTTGATGATCCTTAAATTAGTTTCAAGTTATAAAAGATATCTGGGTGAAAAACAATTCAAGCAAAATGACTCCAGTTGAGCTGACACTAAACCATCTCATCACTCATGAAACATCCTTTATCAATCTCCAGTTGAAACTTTGGAGCAGATATCATTTGTCTACACTTTCAGTCTCAACAAGCTCCTAAAATTCATCTAAAGATGAGAGAGGGAAAAAAAATATCTTCATAGGTAGACTAATATTCAAATGTACCCTCACAAGGCTACATGGTTTAGAATAAGCTCCCTAGCAACCGCAAAAGATTGTAATCTTTGAAGCATTCTACAAAACATACAAACAAACAATACAATTGGATAGAATGACACGAGATTGTATAGTAAATATATAAATGTATTCTTCTTATCACCATGTGAAATACGCACAAAAAAGTGAAAATCAATGTTATTGGTGTGAAGGGCAGATGTGACGACGCAAATTAGAGCTAGATTTTTAAAATTTTTGAAGAATGTGTTAAACCATCTGAAGTGAATAGATACCCAGGCTCCCAAAAAACACAAATTTGGTGAACATAAGTTTGTCTACCCAAAGGATACAAGAGGTATCCAATCGTTGAACTTTTTCTAAATATTTAGAATGAGTTAGTACTTTGTGACTATGGTTTTCTCTCATGGGTAGTGCAATTTGCTTGCTATTTTTGTGGAACAATTCATGTAACAATATCTTGTGTGCAGGTTAACAACGCAGCGATTGGCGGGGTGGAATTTGATTATGAGAAGTTACAGGCCGTCAAAGAGAGTGATAAGGTGCACGAGTCTATATAGCAGGACATTTGGGCATGTGATAATCTTCATTTTCATTGTCTTTGGATCATAATATGAGGCATGTGAAAGTGCATTAATTGAAGTATAAAATTTATGAAATTATCTGAATTTTAGTTCTTTTAGTTCCGGTAATTGTCTATATGTAGCAAAGAATAATATGTGCTTGTATGGTATCAGTAGAGAGAAACTAAAATGTCTAAACAAGATTCTAAGTAAAACATGACTTTGTTACCAAGCTGCATGCATATGCATCTTGTCGATTAAGCTTTATAAAATGATAAGATGCTTCTGATACTTAGTACTGCACTGCAGATAGATGATTTAGAGAGCTTGTTTAAAGCAGAACCTTATAACATGGTTGAAGACTGTTTGAAGACGAATTTTTATGGGGTCAAACATGTAACTGAAGCACCCCTTCCCCTTCTTCATTTGTCTCATTCACCGAGGATTGTGAACATCTCTTCGCTATATGGGCTGCTCAGTGTAAGAATCTCGCTAAGCATCTCATAGATATTTGCCTTATGACAATAAAGCTGAAGTAGGAATGCATGAAAATCTCCATGATAACTTTTGAAAACATGTCTTGTCGTTGAAATGATCATTGCATTTATGTGATAAGCTTGTCACACTTGATGATTTGGAGTTGCTCTGATTGCAGTTTATGTGACATAAAACAAAAGTATATGAACACTGTACTAACACAACAAATACACACAACACATGTGATTGTCTATATGTGCATTCACACATATAATTCTGCCAAGGTCCTTATTTCAGATCTGTATGCCTTTCTTCTAGTTTCATTCTATTGCATGCTCTTTTCAGGAATCTGTATCCTCATTTTAAAATCTTATACTGAGAGTTCCGTTGGGAATCACAATTTAAATTTCATTGCTCATTATTAGTCTTCCATTTTACTAGACAGTGTGGATGCTTTTGTTATCAATGAAAGATGAAAAGTTCAAATCTAAGAAGCCTGACATTCCATGCTCACATTAGATTTGAAAAACGAGTCAAATTTACATATTATTTTTCATTTTGATGATCCTTAAATTAGTTTCAAGTTATAAAAGATATCTGGGTGAAAAACAATTCAAGTAAAATGACTCCAGTTGAGCTGACACTAAACCATCTCATCACTCATGAAACATCCTTTATCAATCTCCAGTTGGAACTTTGGCGCAGATATCACTTGTTTACACTTACAGTCTCAACAAGCTGCTAAAATTCATCAAAAGATGAGAGAGGGAAAAAAATCTCTTCATAGGTAAGACTAATATTCAAATGTACCTTCACAAGACTACAAGGTTTAGAATAAGCTCCCTAGCAACCACAAAGAGATTGTAATATTTGAAGCATTCTACAAAACATACAAAAAAAAACGATACAATTGAATAGAAGCTGTAATCACCAGAACCCTTTCGACACAAACTCGTCATGATCGGGTTCCATATAACTCGGCCGCGTCTCAGGAATCAGGATGGCTGTAGAGGCTGGAGTTGTTTTGTGGTCTCCAAACGACTGCTGAAAGTGAGACTGGCTACTCACATAATTGCTGTATTGCAAGTGATTATGTGCAGTTGTGCAAACCGCGCCGACATTGGTATTGATCTGAGGAGGTGTAAAGGCTAGATATGGAGACTCGTATTGCGGGAGCGAGCTCGGCCAACTCATCGACTTGGCCAACTCATCGCTGTAATTCTCTATGGGCGCAGCGGACCCAGGCCCGCAGGGCCAGCTAGGTGGGACAGGCAATAATCCAGTCCGGTCGACCCGTTCATGTACGTGGGCCTGGCCCGCACTGATCATCGGAGTGCCCGATGCAAAGCCCGCCACACGGACGCCCAACACCCTCCCTTCGATGTTACACCCATTCATCTGCGAAATGCATCTGCAGCCTCCGTCGGATCGGCAAATCTCACGAATCCATACCCTCTGCTCAACCCCGAAGCCTTGTCTCTCACCACCTTCAGCTCAACAATCTTCCCAAAGGGAGAGAACAGAACCCTCAGCCCGTCTTCGGTTATCGCCTGTGGGAGGTAACAGACATAGAGATTGGCATGGTCAATCTCCTTGACAGGTTTAGCACTGAAGGGTGTGAGCGGAGCAGATACCATCTGAGGGCAAGCGATGTTGAGATGACCAGAATCCCCACAGACACTGCATGAGAAAGGCTTATCCGCCAAAGGGTCAGTGCCTTTGAGCTTGCCCGACAGCTTAGCGAGCTCCCTTAACTGGTTCTGCTTGAGCTTGTTCTCTCTTTCGTCCAATGGAACCAACAACTTCTCCACCATCGCTACGGCATCGTCCAATGACTTCTGGTTCTCTGCCTCAATCAAGACATGTAAGTCGTCCTCATAGGGGTCATGTTTTTTACCAGGCCTCACTTCTTTCATGCAACCTTTCCCACGTAATCGAATCTGTGCCCCCGTGTCCTTCTCCATCCTTTTTTGGGTGTTACCTCGTGGCCCGATGATGAGGCCTACAAAATTGTACCCGGGATATTGTTCAATGGGTATGTAGAGTTTCTTACAGAACTTGGGGGCTTGTGATCGGAAGGTGCTTTGAATGTCGGGTTCTTTTGTACCAGTTTTGAAATGATTTCCTTCCTTTCCTGGACAAGCTTCTCTCGGATGCTGGCCTTCTCAGAATCTGGTCTGAATCCAAGTTTATTATACAGCGTTGGGGAAGAAGGCGACCCCCCTTCACTATCTAGCTCCTTCAGTTTCTTGTTAATCTCGATGAGCCGTCCATTCAGTTCACGAGTTCTGGGTTAAGATCAGCTGTGTTGACAAGGTTCTTGACAATGTCAGGAAGCAGTAATGGGCCCAGCATCTTCATCTGGGCATCGTCACCTTCCCATCTCGTCTTCCTCCTTTTAAGACTCATGGAGTCTTTGACAGCTTGTTTATGGTTTTCAGGTGGTAGATCCCATTTGGTGCGCTTTCTCCTTTCAGAACTTCCCAGATTTTCCTGTCCAGCAGAAGTGTTACTATCAGTGGTTGGACTCTTGACGCCCTTGGACCTGGATTGGCTATTGGTACAGGTAGACCCAACGTCGGGTTGTGTCTTGAAGGACTGATCCTGTTTGCATTTCTCTGAAGGACGGTCTTCTATTGCTGTGTTTCTCCAATTTTCCATAGTTCCTACTGGTCTTTTCTTTTCACCTGATGAATTGGTTTGAACAGGTTTCGGCTCTTCCTCATAGTTGACTTCATCGTCAGATAATGGATGAGGTACGGATTCTTCTGATAGTTCCTCATTTAATTCCTCGCTTGGTTCCTCACTCGGTTCTTCACTTGGCTCCTCGCTTAGTTCCTCATGTAGTTCTTCAGTTGGCTCCTCGCTTAGTTCCTCATGTAGTTCTTCAGTTGGTTCTTGCCTTGGTTCCTCAAACGGTTCTTCACTTAATACCTGATCTAATGCACCATTACAGTCCTCCCTCTTGGCATCCACATTGTTGTTATCCCTGCTACATTGATTGAACATGTCAAATCCTCTAAAGCATGTTGCCTCGCCTTCCTTCTTTTTCCCATGCCTGTAGCAAAGGACTCCTGAGCAGAGTAACAGATATATGAGTGAAACAATAGCTTATATATCATTGAAGCAGTGATATCTTCATAAAAATATAAGCATTGATAGACAACTATTTCTTATATAATGTGGACACTTCTCAGCTGGAGGACCATCTCTCAAATACTCTGTTCTCAGGTCAACCAATACTCGTTAATTCGCAACAATATAAGACAAACATGGGGAAAGACATCAATGTTTAGAATGTGATTTAAAATATTGATTGGCAGAGATTGGCAGAGATACAGATGTGAAATGCTGAGCAGGTTCAATATATGTTGTATCCATTTACGAAAGTCGAAATGTAAAGGTTAAGCTCGACAGCACATACTTCATCCTGTTCAACAATACGACTCCTGTGAGCTGTATCCAGGCTAAAGTTTTACCCGACTACTGTGGAAATCTGCCAGTGAAAAAAGAAGGTTGGCATCATTTGGAAATGAAGTAAGATGATGTTCAACTTGGCCTTCATCTCCCTTCAACTGCTATCTGACTTGATCAAATTCTTACTCTCACAACTTCAATTGATCATCATCAATGACAATTTCATATAAAGATCCAAATGTCAATATTATATTTCCCACCTACATTATTTGTAACATAAAATATCCAAAATTTACACATTGTTCTCTGCACATGATCAAACAACCATGCAAATTGGCAAATTAACTAAAAAGGGAGACTGCAATCAAGGAATGAATAAAAAAATTATCTGCAAATGTAACAACCCAAATTACATCGGTGAAGAACGAGGAAGCATATATAGCATACAAATCCAAATCCAAAACAATCTTGATATGAAATGCACTTTAAAGATATTATCCAAGCGCTTTCCAAAAACGCAATCATTGAAAATGGAATGGAAGACAAATTCAACCAATTTTGCTCGACAATGTCTATTTGTCTCTGACTAGATCTGGTTTCATAGTGATAACGAATTAGGGTCACTTTGACATTCATTCTCATTCTCATCCTACTGGAACACCTAGGAAAATTGCAGTGGGTCAAAATCTCTCCTTCTACAAAATCTACCAGAACTGGGTTCCTAGGAAGAAAGAATTCTCGTTCTAAACCAGAGTTCCCAAACTGGACCATGGTCTTTCAATGCCACAAATGTGACATAAAAGACATAATCACAATATGATTATGGACCAGAAATCAAAGTGCAAGAACACGTGTAACTCCTCTATTGTAAAAGCACAATCAACGAGTGCACCATATATATTACCTACATAATCAACAATGCATGACCAGTTTCACTTCCCATTCCGTAGTATACGTTCTTTGCATTCAAAAACGCTGATAAACCCTAAAACCTTCCATTCTTGCAATATATACCTAAAAAATGGAATTTAAAAAAAAAAATTGACAAGCGTTTGATATTGTTGAAATCAAAGTAGCTGGAGATGTCTGTGAAAGAAATGGAGGGAAGAAATCGAACCTGTCGGAATCGGCAAACAAGGATCGCTAACGGTCGATTTCAAATCGGACGAATCACCACGATCAGTGAAAGATTGGAATCGGAGGCCTTGATAAAGGAGAATCGAAGCCCTAAAAAAATGGGTTTATGTAAACAATAATCGAAATTCTGAAAGACTGAAAATCCGGCGCGTAGGCGGTACATGTTATTAATCGTGCTTTGTGATAATGCGATGTGCCTGGGAACATCATGATGCTTATCTGGACCGTTGATTTTCTGTCGTTTGACGTTTTGTATCCTGTTACATATGAAAGTTATTTAACAGTACCATGTTAAGCGGAAACGAAGTTTGTTTGTAGGATCTCATACTCTACTCTAGTAGTGGAATATATATAATCCTTTTGCACAATATAATTTTTCATAGTGTAATGTGTGTATTCAATTAAAGTTTTCAATTTTTTAAAAATAAAGGAGAAATTAATTAAGGGACCTTGTGGTCATGTGTCTATTATTTTTAAATGTCTAAAAAAATTTAAATATTTTTAAATCCTTAAGGAGGTGAAAAATTATCTTTAGGTCTCTTCAGCCGAATGCTATTCAAAAATACCAAAAATGCCCCACGATGAATTATTTTAATACATTGTTAACACTCCCTAGTACATTGTTAAGTATCTCCGGTACACTGTTAACACTCTCCAATACATTGTTAACCTTTTCATAAACCCCCCCGTCCAATTATTTCAGTATACTGTAAACATTCTCAGATACATTGTTAAGTATCTTCAGTACACTGTTAACACTCTATAGTACATTGTTAAACTTTACATAATTGGGTGATGGCATTTTCAGTATTTTTGAACAACATGTTAACATTCAAATGGAGGGACCTAAAGATAATTTTTCAATGTGGACCTAAAAACATTTAAAAAGTTCAAGCGATCTAAAAATAATAGATAGATAATTAGATAGACCCTGATTAATTTTTCCAAAAATAAAAGATATTTGTTTATTGTCTTGGTATATAACTCACTTTTCATTAAGTATCCCGCATGCTTTTCTGTTCAGCGGACTCAAGCCGAATTGGCCCGTTGTATAGAAATTAGTCCCTAGGTCCACCCATGGACTCGAGCCGGGTAAATCAAAGGTCAGGTTTTAGACATGTGGGTGGGTCGACGGGATTGTTATTAAAAAAAAATTTAAAAAAAATTGTAAAAAAGGGAGGGGCGACCTCTGCCTTGACAAATGGGGGCACGGCCAAGCTCATGGGTAGGCCTACAGGCCTGACCTGGGTCTCATTTTGAGATCCGGGTCTAGCCTGTTTGCATGTCCTAATCGGATGAATCATGATCGTAGATTTCATGCCAATTGTTGATGTTTACCTTTTATAATGTTATGTATTTCATTACAAGAATGCTTTTTTTTTGGGGGGGGGGGGGGGCGTGTTAAAAAAGGGTACAATTCTAAGTGAGAAGTCTATTAGAGACCATATGTTTTCTTTTAAAGTAAACCATCAACTATCTTTTACTAATATTCTGGTCCTCCCTATGCTCTCTCTCACACTCTCACTCTCACTCTTACTTGATTAGAGATGACAATGGGTCGGGTTGAAATCGGGTTTATCATAATTTAAACCCAACTCATCTTCCCAATGTTAGACTCCATACCTTTCCCTATCCACTCCATTATATATTAGGATTTACATCTTAAAATCCATATTCACCCCCACCCCACCCGTTTAAAGTGAGTTAGATTGTCCGGTCACTATATTTAATATAATAAAAAAATTATATAACAAAAAAAAATTATATTTGACATGAATGCGGACTATATTTATAGAAAAACTTCAATTTGAATACTAAAATCTCAAAGTAGATATAACAAAAATAGTTCATGATATCCATTACATACAATATTTCAAAGTTAATTAAAACATTTTTTAATACATAATATATATAGTTCAAAATTACATATAAGACGAAATAATAATTTTTTTTGACATATGTTGAAAGGAAAATAGAAAGATAAATACTATAAAATATCAAACATTTTTTTTTATCGTGACAGACGATTGATTTCATGAAGATGTGTATTTTGAATTTTTTTCGTGAGATGAATTTGAATGAATGAATGTAGAGAAAAAAATAATGATACTTGAGTTTAATTTTTAACCATATTAAAAATTAATTTTTATTTATAATACGTTCATAAATCATAATAATATAATATAAATCGGATTCGCGGGTTGGGTAAAGTTTTAAACATAAAACGCAAACACAACTTATTTATTACACGGGTTAAGTTGGGTTGAGGTGGGTTTAAAAAATATAGAATCCAAACTCATTCCAATAGACACAATTCGGATCGAGTTATTAATAAAAGGGAAAAATTCATATAACCCCTATAATCTATCATATATCCACATAACCCCCTGACTTTTTCATATATCTATGTAACCCCTTGTAAACTCACCCATAAATCCAAAAAACCCCCTCTCTCCGTCAATCTAACCATCCATTAAACCCCCCCCCCCCCCCAATAGAAAATGTCCATTTTACCCCCCACATAAAAATAATCTCTCTCTCATGTCCTTGATGACTTTTTAAACAATAAACCCCAAAATCACAAGCCCCTCTCCAAAGACAATAAACAGAAATAAAAACAATCAAAATTTTGAATCCACAAACCATATCCATCAAAATTAATCGCAAGCTAAAACAAATAAAAATAAAACAATTGAACCACTGGCTGTTCTCAATCATAGAACGGAAGAAAGATCGTCTACATAGGATGAACGACCGAACAATTCTCAGTACATACCACCAAAAAAAACAAAACAATAAAAATTAAAAATCAAATTTTTAATCAATCGAAAGAATTGAATGGCCAAACCAAAATAGGCCACAGACCCACTCCCAGACGCCGTCGACGAGTGGTGCTCCTCCAGCGCAGGCAGCTTCCGGTGACTGGCCTTGTGTCCACCGAGCGCTTGATAGGAAGGGAAGTCCTTGTCGCAGACAGAGCACTTGTAGGAGAGATTCGACGGCGGCGTTGGGTGGTTGTTGGAGGCGGCGCAGCCTCGGGCGAGCATGATGAGACAAAGCGCGAGGTACTCCTCCTCACTCGGTGGGCCTGCGATAATGGTAGGCCTGGGGCACCGCCTCCCCAGTGCCCACGATGGTCGCCTAAGTCATCTCTTGGCAGAGGCACCTCGACATCGTCGTCTCCGCCCTAAGCGACCCCGCTCTCTCTACGAGGGCCAGTTCCGACGCGCCAAGAAGGCCCTCGCCGAGCTCACGGTGGAGTCGAGGTTGTGGTCGAGGAGATCTAATGGGGATGACTGAAAAAGTTGGAGGGATAATTTTGGAAATATCAGGGGGTTTTTTAGATTATTGGATGTTTGCAGGGGGTTAAAATCATATAACATTTTTAATCAGGGTTAAGAAAATGGAAAATGGAATATGCTTTGAATATTCCAATTATGTTAACCAATTATTAACTCGGGGTTCTTTTTGGATTTATGGGTGTGTTTATAGGGAGTTATATGGATATATGAAAAAGTCAGGGGTGGATATATGATAGATTATAGGGGTCATATAGATTTTTCCCTTAATAAAATCCACCCATTCTCATCCCTACACTTGACCGGTATGAGTCTCACATTAAATTTTTTTTGTGTATGTTATTTTTAATAGCTTGTGTACTACGAAGCATAAATATAGTTTTGTCACTTTGTGGATGTAAGTCTTCACCATTAAGTGCTTGACAAGTGGCAAATGACAGCACACTTTTTTGTGTGAAATATGAGACCCTCTAGGACGACAAGTCACATTTCCTATTGATAATACAAAATTTTTATTGTATATTTTATTTTAGAAATATGTTGACTGTGGATGACATTGACACAGTGACAGACAATATATTTAATATTTTTTTCATTATTTTCTTTTAATTTTTATTTTAGAAATATATTGACTGTGGATGACATTGACACAGTGACAGACAATATATTTAATATTTTTTTCATTATTTTCTTTTATATTTTTAATAGAGCCCTCTTTCTAAATGGGTCTGGAAATTCACGGGATCGTACGACACTTTGGAAGAGAGCAGTGTTGGAGGGCCTTGCTGTGGTCAATGAAGTTTACAACTCCCCAAGCCAAGCTCGTGCTCCTCGTCGGTCTAGAAGAACATCGACAGTGAAGGCGGGCCGATTGTTTTCGAGATACGCTGGCGCCTAGGCAAGGGTGATCAAATTCGATTCCGGTCCTTCCACTGGTGTGGGTCGGACCTGTTGATGGAGATCTAACCGGAATTGTACATCGTGTCTCGCTGCAAGGTCTTCTATGTTGGTCAACTTCTCTATCAATCAGGAGGTTTCTCTGTCAAGTTTGCGTATTCATGGTGGTGCAGAGACAAACCTTACAACAGGTGTGTTGCACACAAAGCTCGACAAATTTATACCTGCAAAGTACCCTTGAAGGTTCGGGTGTTCCTGTGGTTGGCATACAATGAGCGCCTACTGACTCAAGCTTTTCATGCTGTATGGCGGCCTGGTGAGTCCAATGTCTTTGCTTTATGCAATGGTGGAGTGAATCTACACGCCACCTCTTCTGCCAGTGTCCATTGGCATTGGTTCTGTCTTGGGTTTTTAGTTGGACTCCCTACTCCTTAGACCATATATGGGTCCTGGGGCAAAGGCTTTCAAGGCGGGATGATAGGAGCATCCACAGCAAAGTTATGCAGATATTGGTGCCGGCCACAATGTGGGCGATTTGGTTGGGCCGCAGTGACATTATTTTTGGTGGCTCCATGGTATCGGTGGACGGTATCTGGGATGATGGTTGTCAATTCATCTCCGTCTGGGGTTGCTTCTGCATCGGGGCGGGTTTGCTGAGGGTGGAAAGCGGTACAGTTCATATTGCTCTTTAGTTGATGGGTGTCTTAGGGGCTGAGGCTGCTTGGGCAAATCTTTTAGGAAAGCTCTATCCCCACCGACCTGCTTGCTGTCTCCACCGACCAGAAAAAATTAGCAAAATTAATTTGTTTAGTTTTGTAATCCACTATCCCCACCTCCCCTCCCCACCAACCGAAACATTTAGAAATGTCATCCCCACCATTTGAAATCACTGAGGTGAGGATAATCGATGTATGTGTTCTGGAAGTTGTTCGACAACCCTGAAGTCGAATAGATGTACTGGCGGACGACAAAAGGTCAGTCGACCTGGGGGATCATGGGCGACGGGAGACCCGTCGAACAAACCATTAGGCAGCCTATGTTATGGATCGGGTTCGACAGACCTACTGTCGAACATATGTACTGTAGGACGACAACATGTCAGTCGACTTGAGGGATTTATGATGACGGAAGACCCGTCGAACGTTTACAGTGTAGTGATCTATGACTTTAACTATGAACATTCAAAATGTTTTAAACCATTTATACTAATTATGCTTATCAATTCATTCATTCAGTTAAATATGAACATTCAAAATGTTTTAGACCATTTACACTTTGTTAGTCTTGGGATTTAGTCTCCACTTCAATAAAAAATATATAAGCATTAATTGATACTTGTTCTAAAATCATCCGTGCCGATCATGTCTTTGAATGTTCATAGTTAAAGTCATAGATCACTACACTGTAAACGTTCGACCGGTCTTCCGTCGCCATAAATCCCTCACGTCGACTAGCTTGTTGTCGTCCTCCAGTACATATGTTCGACAGTAGGACTGTCGAACTCTATCCATAACACATGCTGTCTAATAGTTTGTTCGACGAGCCTCCCGTCGCCCATGACCCCCCAGGTCGACTGACCTTTTGTCGTCCGCCAGTACATCTATTCAACTTCAGGGTTGTCGAACAACTTCCAGAATACATACATCGATTATCCTCACCTCAGTGATTTCAGGTGGTGGGGATGTCATTTCTAAATATTTCGGTTGATGGAGAAGGAAGGTGGGGATAATGGATTATAAAATCAAAAAATTATTTTTGTTAATTTTTTCTGATCGGTGGGGACAGCATCTAGGTTGGTGGGCGTAGACCTGCCCAATCTTTTACCTAGGCATACGTGCTCCCCTGTTCTGCTTTTTTCTATCCTTTCTTATCTTTCATTTCTTTTAATTGTTGTTTTATTTCTCTCGGAATGTAATAATTTTCTATCTAATAGAAGAAGTGGCAAACTCACCGAACTCATTTTCTAAATAAAAAAAAAGTCATGTTATGCTTAATTTCTTTATAATAAATATATTATACATAGTTATAATTTATTATCTAGGTTATTATATTATTTTATATTTATATATATTTACTTGTCTATGTACATTTTTCGTATCTGTCCCGTATAATTTACACATGTGTATGTACTGTATCAAATAGAACACTCGCCTAACAATAAAAATTATCTTTAATTTTAATGTCAAAAGCTTAACATAAAAAGAAATTCCTAGATTTGGAAGCCCTATTTAAAGAAGGGGCCCTAGGCAATCGCCTATCCGGCCTATAGTCGGGCCGGCCATGCCTAACATTTGCCGTACATCTCTCTTTTGCAAAACAAAAATATTTCACATGATCTCTTCTTCAGTTCCGGTGTAATATATGTCATTGATACTGTTCGCGCGCGTCATTGTCTGATCCTCTTATCAAACGAGAAATCCGAGACCGAAGATCCGATTTTGATCCTGCGCTGCGTCTCCTTGTCCCGCGCAGGCTCTCGCATCACAACTATATCAACACCACCACCTTCGAAGACCTCCATCTCCCTCTGTTTCTCGCACTGGTGCTGATAAGAAGACGAACCGCCTTCGTCGGTGGTGGTGGTCGAGTCCTCGATCTCCCATCGCTCGTGGCGGCGGTAGTGGCTGTTGGCGTTGAAGCGTGTTGGGGAGGTTTGCAGGCTGTTGGCGTCGCTGATGCGGTAGTTCTCCAGGAGGTGGACTGGAGAGAAGCCGTGCGCGGGGGTCGCGGGGCGGCTCGTTGAGGTGGGCGTCACAGAGCCGGACTTGTGGCTCTCCTTGAGGTGCTTGCGCGCCGTGTGGTGCCATTTTCGGAGAGCAGTCGCTACCCTCTCATTGAATACGGTTAACTTCATGTTGGATCCCATCTGATCATCAAGAGTGATCAATATCTCATAAGAGACTTGACTCATGGTAAAGATTGTTGTAATTTCACATATTAAACATTTGAGATTACCACAAGTTTTTTAATATGAGATAAGGGTCAATTTTACAATTATGATTCAAGTTCTTAATTATTCCCATGAATCCAATCCAGTAAAATCTATGAAAATAAAAATTTTGTCTGTAATGTTTAGGAAGGAACAGAAAAATAGAGGATTTTAAATGCAATATTTTTCGGTGTTACAACAGAATGAGAACCATACTGGCCCTAAAACTAATAAAATTTAGCTTTGACTAGATCTGATCCATGCAAGCCTCACCTGTGTCACCAATGCATAGAGTGGGAGAGTGACGTAGCTGCAAAGTATTTGAATGAGCACCCTACACATTAATAAAACTGAGATTATAAGAATATGATGTCGAAGGTAGGGGTGGCCATGGGCTGGACTCGAGCTGGGCCCGGGCTGGGATTTTTTCGGGCGGGCCTCCACTGGGCCTTAGGGGCTTCTGACCCGAGAAAGCCCACCCATAGGCCTGGGCCATTAGCCATACATAAAAAAAAAGTCATTGGGGTTTCAAAAAAACCCTTAGGACCCATGGCCATGGCCTATGGGCGAGTGTTCCCGGGCTGGGCCGAGCTCACGATCCCTAGTAAAAGGTGATAGGCCCTGTTTGGAATCCATTTTCCAATCAATTTCTTCATTGACCTAATATTATAAAAACCAGGCTCTGGAGGTGACATAGGATGCATTTGGAATCACATTTCGTAAAACAATTATTTCATAAAACTTGCTTTCAGTCAATATTTCATAAAAGAGTGTTGTTACACTTAGTTTTTTTCTCAGCCCAAAACACAAACATATATACTTCGTTACAGATTAAGTGAATCATATAAGGAAATTTTCATAAATAACCCCCTGAAAAATTTTAATTTTACTTTTAACCCTCCCATAATTTTAATTGCAAAAACTAACCCTTGACCCGGTCAGCGCTGCCACGTCAGAGCTGACTGAGTTATTTTATTTTTGAATTTTTTTAGGGAAATATGGAGGCGTGTGATATATAGCATGCCTCCCTGTAGGGCTCGTCAATACGAACACGTGAACATATTATAATAGCGATTCTGATTTACGGTTTGAAATTTATGACCATTTGAAGTTACGACCATTTGAATGTTAAAAAAATTTAGGGCTATAGATGAAAAAAGTAAATAAATAATACAAATAATTTCAATAAACAAACATACACAATGCATGAAAATGACATGGATGTGTACAATTTAGGTTTGAACTCAAACCATTTTAGTGCAAAAAAATATAACAAACAATTTCAAGAAAAAAAAGACAAAAAAATGAGAATGGTCATAACTTCAAATGGTTTGGAAGCGTCGTAATTTCAAAAAGTCATAACTTTTAAACCGTATTTCAGAATCACTATTGTAATATGTCCACGCGTTCGTATTGACGAGCCCTATATGGAGGCATGTTATATATAACACGCCTCCATGTTTATAAAGGAGGCGTGTTATATATAGCACGCCTCTTAAAAAATCCAAAAATAAAAAAACCCAATCAGCGCTGACGTAGAAGCGCTGACCGGGTCGAGGGTTAGTTTTTGCAATTAAAATTGGGGGCGGGTTAAAAGTGAAATTAAAATTTTTCAAGGGGTTATTTTTGAAAATTTCCCAATCATATTCTTGTTAGATAATATATATACATCACTAAATTTTTTCTTACATTTACTAAAAATGGGTTTATTCAACTCGAAATGGAGCGATGTGTACTTTTTATCAAAGCATATACCACATTAGATGGTGTTTACTATTTTTTTAAAAATGATAAAATGTGATGTCTGAGTTTTAGTTGGTGAATGTGACTGAGTGTATCATTTTCCTTCATAAAAAGTTTTTGTTATCAAATACTAAAGTTAATAAAGAAAACCGTTTGAAACTGATTATTTGAAAACTGATTTTGTAGAACACGATTGGTTTCAAATGTAACCATAGCAAGATTTTGGTATATACTGACCCCATGGAGATTCTGATGATGATGTTCTCCAAGCGCTTATGAAAACATGAACGCAATCCGAACTCATACTGCACACATCAAATCACATTTACAAGTCATGCTAGCAGAGCAAAAACTTCACCACTCATATAATTCTCTAAAAGGAGTTCTGAATCTGATACTTACCCAGCTCCACACGAAGAACGCAAGCTGAAACGCGTTCTGCACACGATAAAACAACACAATGAGAACCAAAAATTATATGCTCTACATGCTGAAACAAGCCATTTTTCAATGCTATAGAGAACCTGAAACAGAACAAAATGGATCAAGTAGAGGAGGAGACTTGGGCGACTGAACCAGAATAGCTTGTCTCCAGGCTGGACAACTGGAGCGCCTCTCACAACATCACCATGATCTTGAATTTGTAATCCCATTCTAGTGATTATCACTTGGAGTTTTGTCCCCACCAGTAGTACTATCTGTTTCAGAATTGCATCATTTTCGGACCACCTTATGTGTCATGTCACATTTGAAAGACTATCAACATTTCATGTTCAGATTACTTACAATCAATGGGATGAATGGTAGCCAAAAGTAAGCGTACCAACCTGTCCAAAATGTATCACTTGTTAATCAATATATAACGTGTTGATATGAAGATTAGTGTTCTTATTTAATTTACCATGGGTGTTGAACAGCAAGAACAGCACAGCGAAGAACCATATCGTCGGGCTGTCGGATTTTAATTGTACGATCAGTCCAAACATATAAAACATCCAACCTAGTTGAAGATATAGTGAATGAACAATGTTAGTGCACCTGATCCCAACCACCACTTTGAAATCATCTTCTAAGGACCTCTTGATGTAATTCTGGAAATCAAACTTGGTTGCGCTTTGGGGGGCCAGATGTGCCTGATGTTTGCAAAAAAACATCACAGGTATGAGAATTGATAGGAGAGTGGATGCAGTTTCAATTGGGAGGGATCTGACAAATCAATTCAAAACATGTAGGTGCTTTGTAAATTCATGCATTGAAATACATATCAATAGGACAACATTTAGGTAGATGTACTGAATGCAAATAAATTAGAATATGAAATTTTTTAGGAAAATTATTCATCCATCTTCATGTACACCCCATGTTTGTATACAAGGCTGCAAAACCAATTAAGTGTATCAATGCCCAATTGCTCTCTCAAAAAAAGTGGAGATTAATAAAAGTGTTTCAAAAACATATTTGATGAAGAGGTTTTTAAAATGAACCTTGTTTTCACCCCCCCCCCCTCCCCACCCCCCTAATTTAATTTCTATCCTTTTAAAAGGAAGAAAGTTTATGTCAAAATTTGTGTCATTTTCATAACAAATTCAAAACGGATGTACTTAAAGAAAGTCATATCATTTAAAACTTTTAATTAGAATATTATAACCTCTGCTTTATAAAGTCCGATGCTTACACAACATACTTACCATTATAAATCCATGTCTCAATGTTAAATAGTCAACCCTTGGAACAGACCTCACAAACTGCCTAAAGAAGCAGACCTGTATTTTATATAACCCAGACAAGAAAATAAAGATTAAAGTTTTCAATCCAAACTATGATTTTTTTTTATAACAATATCTGTGGTTGATGGAACTCACAACCCAGATAAGAATGTGTGATCTGCTCCAGAAATTCAAATGGCGACGGCCGAACGATGTGTCCCTTGCGAATCTGAACCTCTCAGGATCTACAGATTAACAAAACAAATAAAAAATTAAAATCAATAACAAATCCTTGTTTGAATACATCAAAAGTTCATAATGTCACCAACCATTTGTGAACTGGTACTCGGCCGTCCTTGTTTCTTTCTCCCATGATTTCCATCTTCTCATCTGTGGCGCAAAGAAGTCTCATTTGTTGCAGTAATTGTTGTGTTTAAAATTTGATATGATAAATGTAGATTGTTAGTACCAACCTTTGCTTTACCCAGAGCCATGGTGAGAATGCAGTAGAGCACATGAGAGACCGCCAAGACGAAGATGAATACATGGAGTTGGTGAATCGCATCTGACGAAATGAGCGGGACTTTGTTCTGAAACATTAAAAAGAAACATCATTAAACCACCTTTAAACATATTGGTAGACGTACTGTGTTTGAGTCAGCATTTGAAAACTGAATTAGAAAAAGAACTTCTCACTCAATGGAGCAAATACGGTTCAGGTGAGATTCAACATTTGCAAGTAACCAAAACCACGAACGTGTTTCTAAACAGAGAAAAAATGTGCTTTTTTAGAATCAATTTTTTCAAAAACAAAAAAATTATTATTTTCAGGAATCAAACCTCAAAACAAATAATGAAAATAGTTTATGAGAAAGCATATGGGAAAATAGTTTATAAGTTGGTTTTTCAAATGATGTTTATTTTTAGGGAAAAATCCAAATGACCCTTTGTAAATAGGGCTGGTAAACGAACCAAGCCGCTCAGGCTCGACTCGGTTTGAGCTCGTTCAGACTCGTTTAATTAAACAAATGAGCGAGCTTGAACAATTTTTAAAGCTCAGTTAGGCTCGGGACATGGATTGAACTTCATTTTTTATTCAAACTCGACTCGTTTGTATTATAAAAAACTTAGGTGAAACTTAGTCCAACTCCTTTGTAAAATCAGAACATTAAATTAATATAAAATTATGCTCATTTAGGTTCATGAGCTTGGCTTATTTAGGCTAAAATTTTATTTTCAACACCTAAAAACTCTAAAATGAAGAATACTGAGCTCGTTTAGGCTCGTGAGCTCGACTCGTCTCAGCTCAGCTTGACTCGTTTATAAACGAGCTGAGCTTGAATATGTTAAAGCTCAGCTCGTTCGACTCGTTTATCACCCCTACCTGTAAACCGCCTGAAATCCCTATAACCCCATGAGTTTTCCTAAAGTCCATATAACCCTATAAAAATATCTATGTAAATCTAAATAGTTACTCGAATTAAATTTTCATTAATAGATTTGGATAATTCTGCACATATTCTGTCTGGTTAACCTTGGTTGAAAACATAGTATATCAAAATCTTCTACAATGTGTTAAAAAAGTGAAAATGAGTTTATGTAGCACTTTGAAAGTAGCGTGGAAAACAAAATTTTCATTTATAGCAGCTTGTGAAATAACTTTAATGAGAGTTATTTTCGCTTTCTTCAAAATTTTGCTATGATTGAGTGAAATGTAGTCATTTTCTATTCCAATAGTAAGAAAAAACATGACTGAAGGGGATGAAAATGTTAAAAGAACAGTAAATTAAAAGATAGAAATCGTAAAGAACTTGCATGCCCGGTGCCTAACCTCTTGGCCCATCCTCCACGTGCCAACTCCAAAGAGTGGTCGGGTAGAAAAGACTTCTACCCCCCACCCCCTCAAGGGACGCCACTACTCTATGATACAAAAGTTTACAATGATGAAGGGTGTTTGAAAATGAGTCTGGATTAAGCATGATTATCATGATCTCTAGTTATAGTTCAAACATGTTTCCAAGCGCTAATTTAACTGGGAAAAAAAAAATTAAGAAGAGACTTGACTTGCCTTGGCTGCGCAGTTATCGCCGCCACCACCAGCCAAAATGCGCCTGAAACTTGTGAAGGAATCGAAATCGATCAGCAGAAGCCGCCGCGTAATTGTCTGACTCGACGCCAGGGGACCCTCGGACTCGTGTTCTTCATCACCATCATTTTTATTCAAGGCTCTCTCCTCCGACTTGTTGCAGGGGTGCCACGAATCCCCGACGCTCTTCGACACGCATATCTTTGATATCGAGCTACTCCCCACAGTTAGTAACAGCGATATGAACCCCATCAGCATAAGCTCTATCAACCCAAATAGAAACAACAATCGTTCTCAATGGATAAAAATTTCATTCTAATGTTTGGCACAAATACATTCAGTCTATTTTACAGCACGTCTAATAGCGCAGCATATGAAAATTTAGAATTTTTTCTTGACATACCAGATTTGATCTTCTCCAATGCCTCGTAGAGAGCTTTCTTGTGAGCCTTCTTGAACCACTGCTTATTGTTTTAAACATACCAAGTTAGTGTGATCAGACAAATTAAAATGTGAATTGAGTACAAATTAATTAATATGGGACCTTTCCGATGAGTTCGATGACATGCTCGATGAAAATGGAGATGGCAAGGAGGACCAGACACACTCCGGCGACCGCCCATGTCGGCGTTTGTTCAAGGGAACGCGATTGAGCTCCTCCTCCTCCGGCCATCTCTCTTGATCAGCTCAAGAGACACTTGTAAGAGGAGTTGTATGTTTATGGTTCATGAATTGAGAAGGTCTTCTTGTTGTTTGTAATTGGTTTGTTCTTTGTCCTTAGAGAAGGTTGCGTGGGTATTAATATAGAAAGACTAAAGAATGAGGGTGGGGTGAGGGGAAGACTAGACTTGGAAAGCTTTGCCCCCGTTTGGAATGAGGCATATAAATGAGTAAAATTAATGGAAAACAAGAAACATAAGAAGGAAGACAGAAAATATTGACATCTACGTATCGTTGTTGAATTTTGAATCCATTGAACTGATCAATCTAGAATATTTTGAATAGTAGTTGTTCAATCTGCATAGTGAGATGAAATTTGAAATGAATTGATATGCTGATCAATCTAACTGAGATCAACCGATGACGTGATAATTGGGAAAAATCATGTAATGATTACGAACAACAAGTAATCCACCCAGAATCTTGGATAATTAATGAATAAATAATAAGATTTCCACCTAAATAGTTTTAGATTATATCACTGATTATGTTGTTAGACTAGTACTATAATTGATTATGTTGTTAGACTAGTACTATAATAAGTATTATTTTCTCTGTGTTCACATGTTATGTTTTCTCCGCTCATACAAGTGTTTGATTTTCAACTGTACAGCTCAAAGAGAAGGAATTATTATATATGTTTTTAAGATTCAACTCCATCACTCGTTATCAAATAATTAATGGAAGTTCATAAAATATATTCTTTTGTTTACGAGCCAATCAATACATTTTGTCAAAGATAGAGTTTCTAGAGATGAGTTTACAAAATTATAGCATAAAATAAAATGAAAAAATAAGACTAAAAATAAGATTGAGATGTAATAAATTTACATTTAATCAAAACAAACTAGAAAAATTATGTTATGATGAAGAGTGTTGTTACATGCAGTTTTATATACAAGTCCACGTTTAGTTTTCATTTAGTTAATAAAATATATGTTTTGTTACAATACATATATGAGATTGTATTTTTGTATAAATGAATATATATATATATAATCAATTAAAATACATTTTTTATTTTAAAAAAAATATATCACATGAAATACTCTAGATCTCTTAAAAAAAAATCAATTCAGGTGAACATCTTAGCTTAGCTTTAAGGCTTTATTCTTATTATTATGTTTTCTTGGTAAAGATCCTAAATAGGGTTTATAGATTCAAAATTTCGAAAGATGTGTTTACATCATGTACAACATCGTATCTATAGCTTAGTTTTTTAAAGTTAAATTCCCCCAATCATTATCCTATAAAGAAGAAAATATAAAAATCAAGCTATCAATCGAGTTTTGAAAAAATCGATCAGCGCCGGTCTTTTCGGAAAGATCAACGAAAGGATCATCAATGCTGACCTCTGCCGATGTGAGTGATCATCAAAATATCTAATGGATCCACCAATTCATGCACGCAAATGACTAGTTAATGATTTTCTTTTTCCAAATTAGAATATTGAAAATATGTACAGAGATGGAAAAGTTCTTGCACATATATATAGCATGTGCTGCATATATATAAATAGTAACGTATTTGGAGGGAAACGCAGAAAGTCACAGTCAGTGGTCCTTACAATGAAATTAAGGTACCGTTTGGATGGCCCGTTTTACAGCTTTTACGATGTCGACGCCATGAAACGCAGAAACTCAGTTCCAAACAGCCGCATACATTTTGAACACCAAACGTAATACTTTGCATCAACAGTGTTTTTTCTCAAGATGCCCCAAAACAAAGATTTTGAGAAGCCACGTGTTGTTTAAAGCTTCAGTGATGTGTAATGACTTGAATACCCATGTTTTTTTTTATCAAATTAACACCCCTGTCCCCGTCAATCTCTATGAATACCATTGACACAAAGGGAGATTTATAACAATATACGATGGAATGACATTTGACTCCGGTGTTCTTTCAAAAAATAAATTTACTTAACTCATAAGTTTTGGGTACATATTATGGAATGTACTCCTAGGTTTTTTGTTGGGGAATTTTAACAAACAGATGTAGAGCAGATCCCATAATTTTTTTTTCAGACCTCTTTTTCTCATTTTCATTTGGGTTTGTGGAAATAAATATTTTAACAATGGGTACAGTTTCCAGAGATCTAATGCAAGAGAGAGAGAGAGAGAGAGAGAACAGAATTGGTTCGGTGCTTACCTCTTCACATTGATTGGAAACAATTTGTTTAGTTCGTTGATAAAGAAAATGCTTCATCTGCGGCGCTTGAAGGAGGGTGAAGTAGGGTTTACATTATAAAGGGAGATATGAGGGGTCTTTTGGTAACAATGTCTGCCGCCGTTGGAAACACAACAAAAATTACCAAACAAGCACCATTCATCGTTGGCATACTTCGCAAACACGCCCCGCAGTCGTGTTCCCATCAAACGCTGCGTATCGGAACCGCGGGTATCGGCACCTCCAATCCAAACGGTGCCTGAAAAAATAAGAATGTTTACATGTATACCATTGAAAAATATGATATTTATTTTTTTACCATTACAAATGTCACTTTATTTGCATTCCATTAAAATATTTAAAAATTATGCATTTTTACTATCTAGTTACTTATGTCAATTTTTTTACTAACGTCGTTAAAGTCATGGAGAAATAAATAAAAAAAACCTTTAAATTTTTATTTTCATATCGAGGTCGGCATTCCCTTTAGCGATGGTGATGAATTATGGTCGACTGAGAGTTTGACGTGTGTACCAATCTATGTCGACAATCATTTGGGCAACGGTATTGAAGTATGGTCTCTAGAAAGTCCGGCAAACTCTACTCTGAGAAAATAAATTCACATTGTTATAAGTTTCCAATCAATTATGACAAATTTCATATGTAAACACATATAATATACAACCATAGCCCATATTCATAACACATCAAAATACAATGTTTGCATTCTATAACCAATTATTCATGTGATTACACAACAAAAAACACGTTCAAATTCCACAACCATTCGTGTGACTATATCGATTTTTCTATGTTTAAAAATAAATAACATATCCAATAAAAACAATTACTCATTTAAAAAAAATAAAAATAAACATAAAAACAATTAATTGTAGTCTAGTCAGATATATGATTGGTTATGAAATGTTAATATGGTATTTTGATGTGTTATAAATGCGGCAATGACTGTCTATTCTATGTGTTTACATGTGAAATTTGTCATAATTGGTTTGAAATTTGTAACAATATAAATTTACTTTTTTCAAAGTTTAGTTTGCCTAGCGACCATACTGTAACACTGTCGCTCAAGTGATTGCCGACCATACTTCAACGCCGTCGTCCAAGTAGTTACCGACCTGGGTTGATACACACGCCAAACTATCAGTCGATCATAATTCACCACCATTGTCAGAAGAAATACCGACTTCGGGATGGATTTACTATTGTTACAGTACATAATTTTTTTTGTTCTTTTAAAAGGCGTCGATATCGGCGCCATTTTGAGTTTGACAATCAGTTGGAACTTGGAACTCCATAAATAGGTTTGAGAGTGTGATATAAATTTGTGTTATCGTCTTTTTTTCTGCTTTGGTCTGACATTATCATCTGTTCTTTCAATCTTGGTTTGAGATGTACACAACAAGTACAATTCTTATTAAATAGCAGTTTAATACATCTAAACAAACAAGACTTTTTAACAAGGTGCATTTATGGTTTCGTAACTCTTCATCACTGAAACTATGCGTGACGCAACAATTGTGGGGATTGACCAAAAACTCAACAATTTTGTGCACGTAGTGCAAAATTTTCAATCTCTTATTCTTTCGCTAGATTTGACACATTATGCCAATGAACAAATGTCTTTTCGATGACCATCGTTTATGTGAGAAACACGTGGAAGTTCCGATGCTTGATTATTCAACGTGTTCTCACACCAATATTTTTTTTTATTTATATATTTAATTTAAATATATAAATATAATATTTAAATAAAATGTGTGTATTTTGTGTGTTTAATTTTTTTGATCCATTTAATTTATCCTTATGGGTCCATTACAATTTTTAATTTTAAATATATATTTTTATATTAAAAACTTTTTCTATTTTCTTTTGACGGTCTTCAAAATCTTAAATGATTGAAATCTCATAAATATTGGAGCTCAAAAGATTAAGTTTTAAGATTTTATTGTTATTGATTTTGAGGGACCCAGTTTTGAAATGCGAATTTCTTGTAATATGCGCCAGGGACCTATCTGTAATTCAGATAGGGACCTATTTATAAATATGAAACAATACGGGAGTCATTTTGTAATTTTCGTTAGGTTTAGGTATCTAAGTATATATATTTATATAGGGGTGTGCGGCGGGTGTCTTCGGTTCAGATAGGGGTCGGCAACGTGCCGGGCCGGGCCGGCTCGTGGTGAAAAAACAGGGTCCAGTCCCTGCCCATGGGCCCGGGCCAGAATGGGCTTCACGGATCGGGCCTGGGTTTGGGCCCACGGGTGGGCCTATGGGCCCAAATTCAAAGCATTTTATTTTACGTTATTTATTTATATATAATGTTAAAATAACACAAAATTTAAAGTGTAATGTTTTAAAAAATATTTATATCTATTTAATTTTTAAAATAAAAATATTAAATAAATTAATTACTTAAAAAATGAATAACCACATGTACCTAACTAAGTTGGCACCTACATAAATGTAATAATTTGTATAATTCAACTACCATTCAAATAAAAATTACACATTACTAGTTTGTTAGATTGCCCCCCATGGGCGTGCAGGCCAGCCTGAACAGGCCGGGTTCGGGCGGTCCTACGGGCCGGGTTCGGGCCCCAGAACTAGGCCCAAGCTCGGTCCGCCCAGAAAACGGGCCGGGTGGGCAGAGCTTTCGGGTCTCAGGCCTGTTGAAGACCCTTAGGTTCAGCAGAAACCGAGAGAGAGAGAAGAAAAAAAAACAAAAATGTATTTAATATTTTCTTTTTATCCTTTGATTTTCCTATTATTAATTAGATCTATGTTAGGTTTTTGAATTTTTGAGTCTTCATAAACTTAGGGTTTCGATTTATTATTTATTTTAATGATTAAATCTATGTTTAAATTTCTAAAATATAAGTTTTTAATAATAATAGGGTTATGATTATGCTTATACTTGATAAGCTTTATTTATTTTAATTTTACTAATTAATAGTTTATTTTTAAAAAAAGAAGAAGATGTTTTCATATTATTTTATGAATTTTTGTTATTTTAATATTATTTTGAATTTCTGAATTTTTGTCTTTTCTATTTTCTCTTTTCTGGTTTTGTCTTTTAGTATCTGGTTTTATTATAAATAGGTTTTTAATCTTCCTCTTAGGTTGTGGTATATATTGATGAGTTTTTTATTGTTAAGTATAAAAATTTATACATAATAATTATGTATAGGTAAATAGTTCTTGGGCTTAGGCTTAAATTATAGGTTTAATTAATAAGTTATTTGATTTATCTAGGTTGTAATTTTTGTTGTGAGTTTCATTCTCCGGACCTAGGGTTCATTCGAGGTGAGTAGGCCTATTGATTTATTTTATATGAGTTTTTCTCTATATCATTGAATTTCACGTGCTAATTATATTTGTGTGATATTATATGATATCCATGCATTTATAATATGATAACTTTGAATGATTTGGATATTTTTCATATTGATCAAATTGTATTTCTTATTGAATAAAATTGCATGATTTAATTTTTTCATCATGTCATTTAAAATAGCATAAATTATGTTATTCATGTTTCAAGAATTAACATAATACATTATCTGATGCTTATGTTTTTCAAATATTATTTGGATTATATTAAAGATTTTCATTTTGAGACTTTTGAAAAAAATTTAGGACTAGTAGACAACTAGTCCTAGGAGATTTTTATCAAGATGCATATCATGACATTTTTCTGTAATAAATCCTTCGTTGTATTCCGCCTTTGGGGAGGAAGGTCTAGGACTCGAAGAGTCCCAAGATCGATAAGGAGTGTGGTAAAGCATTCCTTGCAGCGGCAGATTCCTTAGTTTGAAGTCTACAGCAACCGGGGCATCCTGTGTTGGTATTCTCGTAGTGATGATAGCGGCGACCCATCAGCGTCTTCTAGATCCGACGTCTCCTCGAGAGAGCTTTTTGAGCGATTTAATCGGTTGGGGCTTGGCACACATGTTTTGGGGAACGGTTCTTCCGATTGAGAACCCTACCCGGTCATAGCATTTAAGCTGCATGATTTCTTTGACGTGGACCAAGGATTGGGCCACGTGATTGCATTAAAATATATTTTATTAAGCTCATGAATTTAAATTGATTTATTAAAGAAAATTCATATTTTTTTTAATATAACTTTATATATATATACATATGTTGGTATCATTTAACTCTCCTGATTTCTCTAATGTGGGCCAAGGATTGGGCCACGTGCGCATTAAAATATTTTTTAAAAGTTCATGATTTTAAATTTATTTAATAAAATAAAATATTTATTAAATGAAATTTTAATTTTTATAATACTTTATTTTTATATAAACTGTCATGTGAGGTAATTTGTCAGTGTGCTTAATCACTGAGTTAATCACTCACCCATTCCAAATGGCTGGTTGTTTCATAACCAGTTAGCTTATCTTATGAAGACTAAGACAAAACTTGAACTTTTCATACACTTCAGAGATCTCATCGAGGTAGCTGTATTGGATAATAAATAATAGTCGCGGTAAACTATTTAGATTTAATTTAGTTTAGATGGCTCCCACAGGGTGGTTTAGTATGTCTTTCAATTCTAATATTTTATTTCCGTTAAACTGTGATATTTTGTAAGACCATTGGTGATTTAAAACCATCGGATATTATTTATGTTTTATTATCATAAGTTTATTATATTAATATCATTTATTTATATTTTGATTATTATATTTATATTATATTGATAATAAAAAGAGGTCTAAATTTTGGTCTTGTATTTGGATTTAGTTAAGTAGTGACTCATTTATCGTCTTACAAGCAGTTAGGTAAATCTGGGGCGTTACATTATGATTAAAATATTTTGTTATTAAATTTTTTGTTTATATATATATATATATATATATATATATATATATATATATATATATATATATATATATATATATATATATATATATATAGTCATGATATTATACGGTCGTGCGGTCGTGCGGTCGCGATTCACGGGCCGTCGATCACGGGTCCATCGCATCGGACGGTCGGGTGCGATTCACGTCGACCGTTGGATGCGATGGACCCGCGATCGGACGACGCACGTCGAATCCGCACGACCGCACCGACCGCATATTATCGCGACCAATATAGGGAATATATATATATATATATATATATAAAACTGAGCCTATGCGTGACGCAACAACGGTGACCAACCAAATGAATCAACAATACGTTAGGGGTGCAACTTAGGCATGTTGGATCGGGTTGGAGCTCAACCGGAATTCAATTCGAGGTTGGAGAAAGCCAATCCAAACCCAACCCAACCCAACCTGACTCGATCCTCGGGTTTGAGAAGCCCAACCCTAACCCAACCCGTCAGGTTTGGTTCGGGTTCTGGTTGGTTTCAAGTTTGATTCGGGTTAGGAATTAGGGAAAGCCCAGGAAATGAGTAAGATAAAAAGAATAAGTTAAAATGAAATTAAGACAGCCGGATAATAATTGATTCCTTGAAACAATGTCAATTAATTCATATTGAAAATTATTTTTTACTTATTTTCGTATATTTAGTGATTTACAATAATTTATAGAATATCTAGAAAAAATCTTAAAATCTCATTAAGAAAAAAAATGAACTTTCAAAAATTAAAAATATGAATATAAAAAAAATAATTGGTCACAAAAACATAAAAGGATATTCTTTAGTTTATATTTCATAAAGATATTTTTAAACCCAACTTTCAAAAAATCGAGAAACTCAATATAATAATAATGAAAAATTAAAATAAGAAAAAAAATAATTAAACCATTCAAATGAGTGATGTTTAAACATCTCAAAATCAAAAACTGATATTCCCGTGAAAACAAATTTTATCACAATTTTTTTTAAAGACCCCCAACTCCAAATCTCAGTGGGCGTTGTACAATGAGTCAATTTTGTAGCCCTATTTTCATTTACCACGTCTAATGTAGTATATAAAATTGGTTAATTCAGTATATATTTTACTATCTCCGTATACAATATTATAGAAAACATAAATAAAATCTATGTAATTATTTCATGTAAGCATGTACTTATTTCCATTAAAGATTAATATATTTTATTATGAAAAATGATTCATAAGCCCCATTTCATATGCTCCATGTAAGCCCCATGAGGTGGCACTAAAGATATTATCCATAATATCTTTTAATTCAATTTGGGTAACTTTCACCGTATTAATGGGACGGTTATATATTTTCGTGATTGCATTGCATTAATTTGTGATTTGTTTTCATTTTTGGATTATATTTTTTGAATCATCTATTGATAATTGAATTTTCTCCTCAATTTTCATGTTGAAATGTCTATAATTCTTCGAAGAACTCTTTGAAACAAGTCGGTTTTAATATTTGATCGACTTTTCAAATCGGATTTGATTTCTGGAGGACTTTCTCAGCTATTTATTCAATCAAATAAAACAATTGAACATTTTGGTATTAATTTCAATGTCTGCTGATTCAGGTGTGATGGTTATTGTTCTATGTTCTTCCATGGTCGCGATTACGTGCGGTTGCGGTTTTTTTTTCGCGGGTCCATCGCATCCAACGGTCGACGTGAATCGCACCCGACCGTCCGATGCGATGGACCCGTGATCGACGGCCCGTGATCGCGCACCGCACCGACCGTATGTAATATATATATATATATATATTGTTCATATTTATTATCTTGTATGATTAATCATGATAATGATATATTATATTACCATTAAATTTTCAATGTATGATATCTAAAAGAAAAAATAAACCTTAGAATCTCAATTTTAATTTTCATCTCTCTAATATATCATTTGATTATCTAATTTAATGTTTATATTTAAACATGTGAATTTTTCGTATCCAATCGAAATGCAAAGAAAAAAATAATATCCGCATCCTAAAGAAAAAATTAAGATATGGATATTAACATGTCTATTACTTATCCGTCTGACATGTCATTCTATCCATCTCTGTATCCCTGCGAGGCTGCGGCACCTCTCTTTTGCAAACTAACAAACATATTTCACATGATCTCTTCTTCAGTTCCCGTGTAATATATGTCATTGATGCTGTTCGCGCGCGTTCATTGTCTGATCCTCTTATCGAACGAGAAATCCGAGACCGAAGATCCGATTTCGATTCCGCGCTGCGTCTCCTCGTCCCGCGCAGGCTCTCGCATAAAAACAACATCACCACCACCACCTTCGAAGACCTCCATCTCCCTCTGTTTCTCGTGCTGGTGGTGATAAGAAGACGAACCGCCTTCGTCGGTGGTGGTGGTCGAGTCCTCGATCTCCCACCGCTCGTGGCGGCGGTGGTGGCTGTCGGCATTGAAGCATGTCGGGGAGGTTTGCAGGCTGTTGGTGTCGCTGATGCGGTAGTTCTCCAAGAGGTGGACTGGAGAGAAGCCGTGCGCGGGGGTCGTGGGGCGGCTCATTGAGGTGGGCGTCACGGAGCCGGACTTGTGGCTCTCCTTGAGGTGCTTGCGCGCCGTGTGGTGCCATTTTCTGAGCGCAGTCGCTACCCTCTCGTCGAATATGGTGAACTTCATGTTGGATCCCATCTGATCATCAAGAGTGATCAGTTGTTATCTCACATACTAAACATTGAGATTACTACAAGTTTTCTAATATGAGACTATTTAAGAGTCAGTTTGACAATTCTAATTCAGGTTCTTATTCCCATGAATCCAATCCGGTAAAATCTATGAAAATAAAAATTTTATCTGGAATGTTTAGGAATGAATACAAAAATGGAGGACTTCAAACACAATTTTTTGGGTGTTACAAGATTCGCTTTATCAGGTATTAAACGGGAGCTCCGAGCAAACAGAACCAAAATGAGAATGAGAACACCATACTGGCCCTAAAACTAATAAAATTGAGCTTTTACTAGATTCGATCCATGCAAGCCTCACCTGGGTCACCAATGCATAGAGTGGGAGAGTGACGTAGCTGCAAAGTATTTGAATGAGCACCCTACACATTAATAGAATTGAGATTATAAGAATATGATGTCGAAGGTAGGGGTGGCCATGGGTCGCGCTTAGCCCGGGCATGCCTCCACCGGGCCTAAGAGGTTTCAATCTCGGGCCCGAGCCAGGGTCTAGCCTGAAGTCCAAAATCATGTCCGAGCCCGCCCTTAGGCCTGACCCCAAATGGGCCAAGTCTAGGCTAGGGTTTTGTCACCCAGACCATTTTTCCCATGTTTTTTTTATTTAGTTTAAATCAAAACATATAACAAATTAAATGGAAATGTTGAATAACTTGAATTGGACAAGCACTAAACAATAAAATTATTGAAATTAAATATTGATGTAGCTTCACAGTAATTGTGCATTACAATTTACAAGTTTACAATAAGAAATGTTTGAACATTAATTGAATAATAATTATAAATTCATAGTAAAATTATTTGAATGAAACATTATAATGATTGAATATTAGCTTATGGGGTTACAGCGGTTGATTATTAGCCATATATAAAAAAAAAGTGTTTCAAAAAAACCCTTAGGAGGGCTTTCCCGGGCCGGGCGTGGGGTTTTATCCCAAAGCCTAGGCCCAACCCTATGGGGGTCCGGGCCGGGCCAGGCTAGCAGGATGTCTACCCATACCTAGTTGAACGTGATAGGCCCTGTTTGGAATCAATTTCTTCATTGACCTAGTATTATAAAACTAGGCTCTGGATGAGACATAGGCCCGTTTGGAATCACTTTTCGAAAAACAATTATTTCATAAAACTTGCTTTAAGTCAATATTCCATTAAAAGTTTTTGTTATCAAATACTAAAGTTTATAAAGAAAACTGTTTGAAACTGATTATTTGAAAACTGATTTTGTAGAACACAATTGGTTTCAAACGTGGCCATAGCAAAAATTTGGTATATACTGACCCCATGGAGATTCTGATGATAGTGTCCTCCAAGCGCACATGGAAACATGAACGCAATCCGAACTCATCCTGCACAAATCAAATCACGCTTACAAGTCAAGGTAGCAGAGCAAAAACTTCACTTCACTCATATAAAAGGAGTTCTGAATCTGATGCTTACCACGCTCCACATAAAGAACGCAAGCTGAAACGCGTTCTGCGCATGAGAAAAAAGCACAGTGACAACCAAGAATTATTTGCTTTACGGGCTAAAACAATCCATTTTCAACACTAGAGAACCTGAAACAGAACAAAATGGATCAAGTAGAGGAGGAGACTTGGGCGATTGAACCAGAATAGCTTGTCTCCAGGCTGGACAACTGGAGCGCCTCTCACAACATCACCGTGATCTTGAATTTGTAATCCCATTCTAGTGATTATCACTTGGAGTTTTGTCCCCACGAGTAGTACGATCTGTTTCAGAAGTGCATCACTTTCAGACCACCTTATATGTCATGTCACATTTGAAAGACTATCAACATTTCATGTTCAGATTACTTACAATCAATGGGGTGAATGGTAGCCAAAAGTAAGCATACCAACCTGTTCAAAATGTATCACTTGTTAATCAATATATAACATGTTGATATGAAGATTGGTGTTCTTATTTAATTTACCATGGGTGTTGAACAGCAAGAACAGCACGGCGAAGAACCATATCGTCGGGCTGTCGAATTTCAATTCTACGATCAGCCCAAACATATAAAACATCAAACCTAATGAAAGATATAGTGAATGAACAATGTTAGTGCACCTGATCCCAACCACCACTTTGAAGTCATCTTCTAAGGACCTCTTGATGTAATTCTGGAAATCAAACTCGGTTGCGCTTTGGGGGGACAGATGTGCCTAATGTTTGCATAAAAATCACAGGTATAAGAATTGATAGGAGAGTGGATGCAGTTTCATTTGGGAGCGATCTAACAAATCAATTCAAAACATGTAGTTGCTTTGTAAATTCATGCATTGAAATACATATCAATAGGACAATATTTAGGTAGATGTACTGATTGCAAATAAATTAGAATATGAAATTTTTTAGGAAAATTATTCATCCATCTTCATGTACAGCTCTGTTTGTATACAAGGCTGCAAAACAAATTAAGTGTATCAATGCCCAATTGCTCTCTCAAAAAAGTGGAGATTAACAAAAGTGTTAAAAGGAAGAAAGTTTATGTCAAAATCTGTCATTTTTAATAACAAATTCAAAACGGACGTACTTAAAGAAAGTCATATCATTTAAAAATTTTAATTAGAATATTATAACCTCTGCTTTATAAAGTCCAAAGTTTACACAGCATACTTACCATTATAAATCCATGTCTCAATGTTAAATAGTCAACCCTTGGAACAGACCTCACAAACTGCCTAAAGAAGCATACCTGTATTTTATGTAACCCAGACAAGAAAATAAAGATTACAGTTTTCAATCCAAACTATGATTTTTTTATAACAATATATATGTGGTTGATGGAACTCACAACCCAGATAAGAATGTGTGATCTGCTCCAGAAATTCAAATGGCGACGGCCAAACGATGTGTCCCTCGTGAATCTGAACCTCTCAGGATCTACAGATTAACAAAACAAATAAGAAATTAAAATCAATAACAAGTCCTTGTTTGAACACATCAAAAGTTCATGATGTCACCAACCATGTGTGAACTGGTACTCAGCCGTCTTTGTTTCTTTCTCCCAGGATTTCCATCTTCTCATCTGTGGCACAAAGAAGTCTCATTTGTTGCAGTAATTGTTGTGTTTAAAATTTGATATGATAAATGTAGATTGTTAGTACCAACCTTTGCTTTACCCAGAGCCATGGTGAGAATCGAGCAGAGCACATGAAAGACCGCCAAGACGAAGATGAATATATGGAGTTGGTGAATCGCATCTGACGAAATGAGCGGGACTTTGTTCTGAAACACTAAAAAGATATATCTTTAAACCACCTTTAAACAGATTGGTAGACATACGGTGTTCGAGTCAGCATCTGAAAACTGAATTAGAAAAACGAACTTCTCACTCAATGGAGCATTTAGAAACACGGTTTAGGTGATTCAGCATTTGCAAGTAACCAAAACCGCAAATGTGTTTCCAAACATAGAAAAAATGTGCTATTTTAGAATCAATTTTTTCAGAAACCAAAAAAGATTATTTTCAGGAATCAAACCTCAAAACAAATAATGAAAATAGTTTATGAGTTGGTTTTTCAAATGATGTTTATTTTTATATATAAAAGTTGTTTTCTATTTTATTCGATCAGCATTTGAAAATGAGTTTATATAGCATTCTGAAAGTAGCATGGAAAACAAAATTTTCATTTATAACAATTTGTGAAATAATTTTGATGAAAGTTTTTTTTTGCTTTCTTCAAAGGTTTCCATTGATGAAGGGTGTTTGAAAACGAGTCTGGATTAAGCATGATTATCATGATCTCTCTAATTATAGTTCAAACATGTTTCCAACCGCTAATTTAACCGGGGAAAAAAATTAAGAAGAGACTTGACTTGCCTTGGCTGCGCAGTTATCGCCGCCACTACCAGCCAAAATGCGCCTGAAACTTGTGAAGGAATCGGAATCGATCAGCAGAAGTCGCCGCGTAATTGTCTGACTCGACGGCAGGGGACCCTTGGACTCGTGTTGTTCATCACCATCATTTTTATTCAAGGCTCTCTCCTCCGACTTGTTGCAGGGGTGCCACGAATCCCCGACGCTCTTCGACACGCATATCTTCGATATCGGGCCATTCACCACCGTTAATAACAGCGATATGAACCCCATCAGCATAAGCTCTATCAACCCAAACAGAAACAACAATCACTCTCAATGAATCAATCACTCTCAATGAATCAAAAAGTCATTTTAATATGAGGCGCAAATACACTCAGTCTGTTTTACACCACGCCTAGTAGTGCAGCGTATGAAAATTTAAAATTTTTTGCTTTTTTTTTTAAAAGAAAAGTAAATGTTGCTACCACAATTTTATTAAAGATTTTGAAGTACAACTCTGAAGGAGATGGAAGAAAATAGAGCAAAACAGTAAATAATGTAAAGACAAAGATTGGAATTTTTTTCTTGACATACCGGATTTGATCTTCTCCAATGCCTCGTAGAGAGCTTTCTTGTGAGCCTTCTTGAGCCACTGCTTATTGTTTTAAACATAGCAAGTTAGTGTGATCAGACTAATTAAATGTGAATTGAGTACTAATTAGTTAATATATGGGTTCTGTTAGTGAGAAAGACTGACCTTTCCGATGAGTTTGATGACATGCTCGAGGACAAAGGAGATGACGAAGAGGACCAGACATACTCCAGCGACCGCCCAAGTCGGCGTCTGCTCGAGAGAACGCGATTGAGCTCCTCCTCCTCCTCCTGCCATCTCTCTTGATCAGTTCAAGAAACACTTGTAAGAGGAGGTTGTATGTTTATGGTTCATGAAATGATAAGCTCTTCTTGTTGTTTGTATTGATTTGTTCTCTGTCCTTCACGTGTTAGAGAAGGTTGGGTGGGTATTCATATATTTGAATGGAAAGACTAAAGAGTAAAGAGTGAAGAGTGAGGGTGTGGTGAGGACATCATAGCCATACATTATATAGACGGCCGAGATTAAATGAAACAGAAAAAGATAAGATATCTTGATTATTTGGGAGCACTGTGTCTTCAAATAGCCGTAACTTTTGAACTGTAGATCAAAATCGCTATTATAATATGTCCACGCGTTCGTATCGACGAGTCCTACCGAAGTAGTTGTAAAGCCACTACACCATATTTTGAAGCGTTCTGAGATCGTCTTGGAGATCAAATTGATGGTTCAAAGTTATTTTTACTATTTTTAGGTAGTTTTGAGTTTGTTAGGATTTTATGCATTTGTTAGAATTTACTATATTTAGATTTGAATTTCAAATATTAGTTGTAATTCGAATTTGAATATTAATTAGTATTAAATGAAGATGTATTAGTTATCCTTACAGATTTACATAATCTGTTAAGATCATGATTAATTTATATTAGAATAATTGAGATCCTAATCTGTTAAGGATTCTCTTCTAGGCATGTAACACAATTGATTATTCAGATTATTGATTATTTTAAGTTTATTTATTTTCTATTTTGTTAGAAGGACTAACATTTACATAGAACTTCCAATTATCTAGTATTTCATCAGAAATCAACAGATCTTTGAAACCCAACATCTCTGACATTCTTCTGTTGAGGAATCAACAGCGTTGCTAAAGCCTGCAAATTCACATCTTCGATCGAATTAGCATAAGAGTGTATTCGTACGCTTTGTCAGGGAGGTAGAGTGGAAGACTAAGCTTTCTCCCGTTTGAAAATTGGAATGAGAATGACTAAGCTTGGAAAGCTTTGCCCCCGTTTGGAAATTGGAATGACTAAGCTTGGAAAGCTTTGCCCCCGTTTGGAAATTGGAATGACTAAGCTTGGAAAGCTATGGCCTCGTTTGGAACGAGGCATAGAAATTAATAAGGAACAAAACAATTTACTATGAATAACCTCTGATAGTGATGCTTGAATAAGGTAGAGATATGTCTGATAACTATTCTAGGGGTTATTAATTAGCATTATTTATCAAGGTTTATCTATATCATTAATGAATAAAAATATCATTCTATATCATTTAAAAAAAATATTTGACCTAATACTCTCACATATTTTAAAATACGTCGCATCTATCATATCACACGCACACACATCTCTCACGTATATTTTTAAATAACCATACATTGATCATCAATCCATTGGGATTTTTAACATTGGAAATAAGGCCCCGTTTGGTTCTTGTAATTCTAATATGGATTTGATTCCATGTGAGATTACCATGATAGTGCGACAAATCCAGTATTTGGTTAGTAGTAATCTTGATAGTAATTGTGTACCTCACTGGAATTAGAATCAAGGCATGTGAGAAAATATGATGGAATCAAATTTCCATCCTTTTTTATGGTAATCTCACATTCCATCATGAATATTAAATTAGATTATTATTCTAGCCCTTATAAAATAATTAAATTATTATCTACATCCCTTCTAAAATAAATAGTATCCTCTCTTCTTATTTTTTACCCATCGCCTCCTCTCTTTATTCCCTCTACAAGATTTAGAACCTCCATCGAAACATCATGTATGATTTAATTATATATTATTTTTTAAAATTTTTTGTTTAATTTTTTTAAGTTAATATAATTTTTTCTAGTCTCTGCCCTGAAAGCTTACCAAAATAATTTCCCATCCCCAACCTCCCCCACCCTCCCCCATGACTGGCAATCTCATGCACGCAGTTCAATACGACTCATATTAACATTATTATAGATGTGTTTAATTATATAATTGATTATTTTATTTATTTGCATTTGTTGATTGTTTATAAAAATTACTCTTTTTTATAATTATGATATGGGTAACCAAATAAATTTTGCAAGTAGATATATAATAGTAATGGTATTTTAGACATTTAAATCAAATTTCTTTATCATTTTTCATGTGTGAACCAAACACTGAAAATTGATTCTTTGTAGAAATCCACTAGCGAACCAAACAGTCTAATAGAATTTGGATTCCTAGTACAATGATTCTTGATAAAGCTAAGTAAATCCATCTAAAAAAATGACACGAACCAAACGAGACTAAAGTAATGTTTTTTAATTAACCAAACAACATATTGAATGGAAAAAATGACCGAGTTAACTAAAATTGATTGTGGTTTAACTCAAATCACATATACCTAGTTAAAGAGTCTTGATTACAATAATATTTTATTAATATATATTTTTTAATTCAAATTAATTATATTTAAAATTTAATGTGGAAGCATGGAGACTCTCCATCACAACCAAAAAAAGGGTTTCCCCGACGGCTGCGTTTTTCTATTCCCGACGGACTAAAACCGTCGCCTCATTGCTACGGCGTAGAGCCGTCGCCAAATGGTAAAAAAACCGAGTTTCACCGACGACCTCGTTCAGGCCCTACGCCAACGGCCAATAACCGTCGTAGTGTATAGGACACAACAGTCATTTTTTCAAATGCTCTATGGATAATTTGGGGATTTGGTGGTGTTTTTACATGCGACGTGTGTTTACACAGCGGTAATTCCTTTTTATATAACATTTTTTTGGATGAATTTTTTTTTTTTGTAAATACAGTTTTTTATTAGTCTTAATTCTAGTTAAAATGTATATTGAATTTTTTTAAAATAGTATAATGAGGTATATTTGCTTTAAAAAAAGTGAAGTATATATTGTAGTGAATTTTATAAATGTATTTAGAAAAAAAAAAAAATTTTATTGAAACATATATCTCGTAATATGAGTATATGCTTTAGTGATATCATATCGATGTTTGTAAGAGTGAAATTAGGGTTGAAAAAAATTGATATAACAACACTTTATTTTTATTGGATTATATTTTAATGTAGGTTATAATTTTAGATGGATTTTGAGTATTGGATTCTTGATTGGACTTTAATTATGATTTTTTTATTTTTATAAATTCTACTTATCAATCATTATTATTTCACATATAGTATTTGGTTATCACTTTTTGTATTAATGAATTTGTTTTGTTTTACTTAACTTTTAATGAACTTATTTTGTTTCAAATGAATCGTTTGACTATCAAATAAAAGTATATTTTAATATTTTTTCATTAAGTATAAAAATATTTATAAAAACATCGATCCCACTTTAAAAAAGTGTCCTGGATTTTGTTACCAATTGATTTGATGTACAATTTTATATAAAGGATTTTTTTTTTGTTGGTAGAATTTTAAAGTTGTATCCATACATATGAATGATTTCACACCCCCATCAAATATATCATATTATTATAACCAATTTAACACCCACATCAAATATATCCCATTATTATAACTAATTTTATACCCCAATCAAATATATCATATTATTATAACTAATTTAACACCCCACATCACCCTATTATACCTAATTTAAACCCCCACATCACCATTTATATATACCCGATTAATATCCCACGTCACCAAAGGGTGTGTTTGTGCACAAAGTTGAAGGGAAAATGAAAGAAAGTGAGGGAATTTGGGTCAAAGGGAAAGTGGTGGAAAGTAAAATTTTTTTCCTTTGACCAACTTTCAAGTTGTTTGTGCATGTGGTGAAAAAATTTTCCATCACTTTCTCTCATTTTCTCACCTATGGGGAAAGGAAAAGTTTTTCCCACTTTTTCTAATAAGACAAAATAGGAGAGGGAAAGTGATGGAAAATTTTTTCTTTTCCTTGTTTGACACAAATGCTAGCTTTTTGAGTGGTCAAAGGGAAAATCTTTACTTTCTTGCACTTTCCTTCACTTTCCATCATGCACAAACACACCCCAAGTAGTCCCCAAAATCCCTAGCCCTGTCTTCCTCCCCCAAAACACATATAAGTTGAAGAAAAATTGTTGCCGCTTGTGTCCGTTCTCGCTGATCCCATACTTCGCCCACATCCACGTTGACGATACAGCCGGTGTCCACATTCAATCTGCCTTCGCTACCGATCCCGTTCATACGTGGAAATCGTCCACCGCCCAGCGATCCCACTCGCAAGACCTTCACTGATTTGTCGCCGAGAGATCCCACTCGCAAGACCTCCCCCGATCTGCCGCCAAGCGATCCCACTCGCAAGACCTCCGCCGATCTCGATCTCTGTTGCACTCGGGTATCGCTTCATTCCCTTCTTTTTATCTAAATCATCTCATTTTATGGTTGTGAAACAATGTATATTGCCTACATCATCTCAATAGGACTTGATTGTTTCTCTGGGGAAAAGAATGAAGTAGAAAGAAAGGGAGTGGTTTAAAAGGGTGGTGGCTATATTTGTGCATTGATGTTATTTATGACTTGTCATTGATAAAGATTTGCTTGCTAGTGGTTTAAAAGGGTGGTGGCTATCTTTGTGCATTGATGTTATTTATGACTTGTCATTGATAAAGATTTGCTTGCTTTCTTTCTTTATTTTTATTTTTTATCATATTGTGGATCTGTCAAAGTTGTATGAGTAGATCGGTTTGAATGCATAGGCTCCACATGATGCATAGTTGTAGATCGAGATAAGACTTTTTTTAGTTACATAGGCCCCACCTTTTTATAGATTATTTTAATTACATAGATATATAACACTGTTTTTAGTTACATGGTTCCCACCTTCGTTCATATTATTTTAGTTACATAGATAATAATATTTTTTATTTACATAGATTGGTATAAGACTATTTTCAATAATATAGGCCCCACCTTCACATAGAAAAGGCTATAGTTTAGAAAACCTAAACATTGATTTAGAATTTTTATTATTGTTGAACATAATTAATTTTTTGGGGATTGTAGATTGAGATACTAGATTCAAATTGGTAGATCTCGTGTTGGGAATGTGGTAATTTGGGACAATCACTAAAATAATTTTTGAAAATTGATAATAGAATATTGGAATTAAATACTTGTTTGTTTTGAATTTGACATCCTTTTTTTGTGCATATTATTCATCAAGATATCACATTGGTATCATCTAATGGATCGAGATTGGATTACACTTCAGTTTCCAGATCCACTCTTTCTGGATGGCATAAAAACATTTCTGAACTTTGCACGCAAAAATTGTCCACAAAAAATAAACATCTCATGTCCATGCAATGGGTGTCAAAATCTTCATCTTCCTATCTCTTATGATGATGTTGAGTTACATCTACTAAAATATGGTTTTAATCCAACATATATGGTTTGGTACTTACATGGGGAGAATGTGGAAGATGACATTGGAGAATGCAACAATAAAAATAAACAAGATATTTTAAACACTATTATTGAAGGCCTTGGTAATAACATAGATGAAGTTATCCAAGATGAGCCGTCTGTTCAGAATACATTAAGAAGATCACTGATTTGTTGAATGAAAAATTTGAGTTTGATGGGACATGGGTGGTTGTGGGTAAGTATTTGGATGAAAGAATGAATGCTATGTTTAGAGGTCATAAATATGATTTGAAGGTTAAGTACATCAAGGATAGAGACCCGGCAGTTGTCAAGGAAGGACCGATACCCCCCAATGTGTCTATAGAAGACTGGCGGACATTTGTTGATATATGCAATTCTGAAGAACATAAGGTTTGTTGTTAAATAAACTTCAATACCATTTATATTGTCAATATAATTTGTAACTCTTTGTTTTTATGATTTAGGCTATAAGTGAAAGGAATGCTATCAATAGAAGTAAGTTAAAATCATCTTCCACACTTGGTAGAAAAAGTATGGCTGTTGTTCGCCATGAGATGGTATGCGAATACTAACTAACAATGTTGTTAAAACTGTAGCTTATAAATTAACATCCACCTTTAATTTTTATGTTTTAAATTTATATTTTTTAAAGGCTATGGAGAGGAATGCAACTTCTGATGCAGAAATAAGTAGATCTGAAGTGTATAACAAAGCACATACCAAGAAAGACAAAACTGTGCAGATCCCAGATGTAATCATAAGTGCATTACAAGCTCATATTTGATTTTAACAATAAGGTCAATTGAAAACTTTACATTGCTAACCAATTTTGTTCAAAAAAAAAAAGGAAAAATTGGAGGATATTCAAGATTCAGATCCTGGTTCACAACAGACCGGTGTAAATGATGCCCTCACCAAGTATTTTCTTTGTCATCCATAAAACATAAAAATTCATATGTGCATAAGTAATTGAACATGCTAATGTGTTACAATTTATTATTTACAGATCCTTGGAAATGACACTCGAGGACGCATGCGTGGTATGGGTGCAGGAATAAACAAAACCGTATTTAAGAATGCAACATCCATAATTCAAAAGAACTTGAAGTTAGAAAAAGAAAAAACGCAAATGGGTGAGAAAATCGAAATATTACAAGCAGAAATGAATAATGTGAAAGCATTACTGGCAAACATGAATGTTCCTCAGGTAGCACCAAAATAATAGTTGATTTAAATATTTTGATTAGTAGATTTTATAACAAAAACATATATCTGATTTGTTTTTACATGTAGACTACTACATCAGCATCCATAGGAGTTGTGGGTTCTGGTGGTTCACAAACACAAAACGTGGGTGGTAGTGGAGGCCTTCCAAATTCGTCTAGTGAGGGATCAACGGTATGATTAATTTAAAAAATTATTTAATTACATTAATTTCACTACTTTAAATATTGCCAACATATTACATACATGTAGGCGGCCGACAAGCACAATGGCAAGAAGTGTTCCTTGTTGAACTATGACTTTGAGATTGTTGCTCATGGAGAGATCGTTGCAGCAGATCCAATGTTCAATGTGCATGGTTCAAGAATGGGCAATGGATTTTACAAGGTTTTGTTGATTGAAATCATAAAGGAGGATGCTGACTTGTTCAAGGGTGATGGGTATCATTATACATTGGGTGAAGTTGGCGTTGGTGGTTTTGTAGTTTGGCGTCGTAGATTTGTGACTATTAATTAGTAAAATAAGGTAAATATATTCATAGGTCCAATCCATTGCTTGTCTTAGGGATGGTGTATCACCTGCTTTATAACTATTTGTTATGTTGCTTGGCAGGATAAAAGCGAATCACCAATTCAATGTCTTTCAGGTATATAATATCTTTCAGGACATTTTGATTTCATGTGTAAAGCTTATATGTGATCATGTTATTGGTTTATGGTAATACCGACATGCTTTATATATTTTTAGTTTATTTTTTATATGTCATATTATTCTTGCTTTACTTTGAGAGTTTTTTCCCTGTTGTTGTGGCTTGTTTTTTGTTATTGTTGGTTATCTATTTTTTCCCTGTCTTTATGGTCATATTTTAATTCTGTATTTTATAGTTTCATATTATCTGTTTAGAATGTAAATGAGAATTAATTACAATGTCTTTCAAATTTTATCAATGGATATGGGGATTGATGAGTTCATGTTTCATTTTTGCAGGTTCTATCTTTTACATGAATATCTAATGACACCACCTCGTGAAAGAAGACCTGCTGGAAACTTCTTTAAAATAGTTGGTAGAACACCCTTGTCACCAAAATTTTAGGTGTAGAAAAGAGATTACATTGTCTTAGTTTGTTTATTTGTTTTGACTTTGTTTTATCAAGATATTTGGTTGAGGGGATATCACCACATATAATTTTTTGCTGTTGGAGCTTATTGTTTAAATTGATATTATAAATTTGTTTCATGAATGGAAAACATTTCAAATAAATGTTTATAGAAGGATGATTTGTTTAACATAGTTATTTAAGATTTAGCATGTGCTGAAATTCATGCAATAGGAGTGGTTTTACCAAAAAAAGAAACCAACCCCGACGGCTCTTACCCGTCCTTTTGTACAAATCCCAATAATTCTTGTGAATAAGAAGAAAAACCTTAGCGACGGTTTAATCCGTCGCTAATTTACCAACGCCGATTGCTACAAACCGTCTCAAAACATATCAACAGTGACGGATTACTGCCGTCGCTAAATACACGAACAGGGACATCTAAGAGTGTCGCAAAATATCTTATCCCAACGGCTATAAACCGTCCCAAAATACATTAATAGCGACGGCTATAATCCGTCGCAAAATATCCGTACCCTGACGGCCCATAGCCGTAGGATACCTTTTGCTGACACCCTCAACAAAGACGGACGTGCGACGGATTAAGGCCGTCGGAGATAAGAAATAGCGACGGATCATATCCGTCGGTAAATGTCACGATTTTTGTAGTGCATATTAGAGAAAATATTATTATATTAAATGTCATATTTTTAAAGACATATTAATTATTAATTATATTTAAATTTTATTTTTTAATTTAATGTGGAATCCACCGTATGAGAAAAAATATTGTTTTAATTATTTTTCATGTTGACCCCACATTATGGAGCTCCTACATGCCTCCCCCATTTGGTCAGCTTTCAAACTCCTCCATCTGATTTGTTAGGTGTTGAGGAGCCCCTTGCAAATATTTTTTCTCCCTCACTTCTCCAATTAGTTGAAGAAGCAAAAAAAAATGGCCCCTTTGGAGATGCTCTTATAAACTTACAATTCTAGAATAAAAACATTTATTATTAATTAATAATTAATGAAAATATAAAAATGTGAAACATTTAGAAAAAATTCCACACCTTTGCCTTGATACCTATATTTTTATGACCCCTTTAAAACAACTATTTTTTTTTATGTAGTTTAAAAATCAGTCAGTTTAAACAACTCATTCAAGTAATGGCATGAGCAATTATTAGTTTTATTTTTTTTTAGTAATGGTGGTATTTCAAATTAAGACGTCATGTAAATTTTATTGTAAATCTTAAATTTTTAAAATTGTTCTATTTATTACTGAATTTTTTTAAAGAAATTGTGGAAATCTCTGTTTCAATAAAAATCAAAATAAACCATATTTGAATTGTTCATTCAAAAAAACCATGTTTGAATTTAAAATTGAGAGGAGAAGAAAAAACAAAAAACATAAATAAACACAGAAAAAACTGGTAAAAGGGACTTCTACCCCTTCCCTGCTCTGAGGCCCCTCGTTGTTGGATTTTGAATCCATTGAACTGGTCAATGTAGAATATATATTTTTGAATATTCGTTGTTCAATCTGAAATTTGAAATCAATTGATATGTGGATCAAATCTAATTGAGATCAGCCGATGACGTGATAGTTGGGAAAAATCAACATGTACTGGATACTGATAACGAACAACAAGTAATCCACCCAGAATCTTGGATAAGTAATGAATAAATAATAAGATTTCCACCTAAATAGTTTTAGATTATATCACTGATTATGTTGTTAAACTAGTATAATAAATATTATTCTGTGTGTGTTGAGTCTGTTGACACGTTATGTTTTTCCCGTTCATACAAGTCTTGATGTTCACCTTGACAGCTCAAAGAGATGGAATATTGTATATGCATGTATTTGAAGATTCAACTCTATCACTCGCTGTCAAATTAAATAATAATTAATGGAAGTTCAAAAATTATATTTATTTGTTTACCGAGCCAATCAATATCAATGCAAACATGAAAATGACATTTTGATTTGGACAGGCTCATAGTCATTGCTAACGAAATGCGAAAGCTGATAGAAATACGTGATTACAAAGAGCGCGTCTATCCCACCAAGGCATTTCTTTAACACACCACCGACCCAAGAAAAAAAAAACAGTTGAAACTCAGATTTGTTTTTTGAGTGGCTAGCCCCATCAAAACATTTCTCCCCACCAACATTCAAAACATAGTTTTGTTGTTCCCACCGACCCAATGAGAAGAAAACACATCAACTCGTGCCCGTTCTCTTGATATGATAGTAGAAGTACCCCCTTTTTAGTGAGGGAACTTTGAATCGAGCCTTGCCGTTGTTAGAGAAAGATTTAACTAAGAAAAAAAAAAAACTTACCAATAAAAAGAAAAAAGATCCTAAGACTTTGTTAGCAAGCACTCTTCCCCTTCTTCATTTGTCTGATTCACCGAAAAGCTGAAGTTAGAATGCATGAAAATCTCCATGATAACTAATTTTAAAATACACGTCTTGCTTGTTGTTGAAAAGATCATTGCATTTATGTGATAAGCTTGTCACAGTATTAAGAATCAGAAGAACACCTTCGTTTCCTTAAAATGAGATGGTGCTAGCATGGTGTGTTACATAGGGGGGAGGTTACTGATAGAAGACTAGCATATTAGGGTGTAGGATTCAGGTGTCTAGTAGATTCATCTTGTACTTATCCCCGAATACTGGATGGTTAAATTTTGTTATGTTGTATGCTTTGGACACTACTTTATTTTATTTAATATAAAGCATTTGTCTACCATTTTTTTTTAAATAAATAAATATAAAAAAAACAAAAGAATTCGCTAGTTTGCATGTACACACACACACAATATACATACATATGACTGTCAATATATACACATGTACACATAATTCTGCCAAAGTCCCTATTTAAGATTTGTAAGTTATCCTTCCAGTTTCATTCTATTGCATGCTCTTTTCAAGAAGACAATTGATTATGATACATGTTTAGATTCGTTTTTCGGTTAGTAAATGTTGTTTTTATATGTTCATTGAGAAAGCATAATCTAAGACTCAGCTGTGATTAGAGCCTACTTTAGACGTAAATATACATTCAACATTAATTGAAAGTGAGGAATCTACATTTTTTTTTTCGATTGGTCAGAATCTACATTATTATGTCCCAGTGATGTATTAATCTGTTTTTTACAGATGCTCAACCAAGTGTTTGATCATTGACTGAGTTGTCCAGATATGTGGGTATAGGTTCTCCATGGAGTGGTAATCACGCGGAATACATTCCTTCATATTTCCAATTATTGCCTATTTTTGTTATATATAATTACAAGCTCTGAATGTGTTGTATCTTATATTTTACATGCCATGAAACCTCACCATATCTACACCAAACAAATTCCACTTGCTAATAGTTTCTCTCTCACAAAAAAAAAAAAAAAAAAAAAAAAATCTTTGTTACATAAGAAAATTTTGACTCTATGAGCACGAGTGAGACTCGAACTCAGGATCTTGATGAAAAGGGAGAAAATTTGTTTATAAAAATTCCTTCAGTTGATGAGACGGGATCCAATCAGAACTAGATCCTGTCAGTTCAGTCAGTACTGAACTGCACACTCTTTTAATTGAATTGCACAATGTATAAATCGAACTGCACAATCAATTGTTGGATATATATTTTACTCTCCTATTGGATACTGATGATACTTATAATTTCATATTTTCTTCAATAGCTGATTGGATTCAATAAGAGAGTGAAATATATACCCAACAATTGATTATGCAGTTCGATTTATACATTGTACAGTTCAATTAAAAGGGTGTACAGTTCAATACTGACTGAACTGATCGGATCCAGGTCTGACTGGATCCGGTCCCTCGGTTGATGATGTTAAATTAAGAGGTTGTCCCCCCCCCCCCCTCTTAATTAAAGGGGCCCTCCCTTTGACAGGTGGACAAGTGGGGCCCTTCCCTCATTTTTATTTCAAAGGGGGACCACCTGTCCCAGTTACAAGTTGTGCGCCCCCCCCCCCCCCATTTTTATTTCAAAAGGGGACCATCAGTCCCAAGTAGGTGACAAGTAGGGGACCATCAGTCCCAAGTAGGTGACAAGTAGTAGGGGCCGGAGAGGTCACTACAAGAAATATAGGCATTAACTGCCAAATATTTCCTTGCAAAAACATATATTTTCAAAAGGTCTTTTAAGCGGAATGATTTTGTAGCTATTTTCGTACTAAATGGCTGATAAGGAAGACCTGGGAAATTTTAATTTCGCAGTAAAAAGTCATGTGACGAAAATAATTTTGCAGTCAAGTGTCCCCTTTTGTGATGCAAATATTTTTCATCGTAAAAGATAGCATTTTGCAACGAAATTATTTCGCAGCTAAAAACGTACAAATTTAATAAAAAAAATTTCAATAATGATTTTTGGGCCCCAATTGGTAGACCCCATTCCAAACCCCATGAGGTGGCAAGTATGAATTCTCTAAAATACCCTTTTATGTTATATTCACATTTTTTATCTCATATATCATAACCGATCCCCATATCGTAACCGTCCCCTTAATTAGTGGAGGTAAAACCATAATTTCGTTTTTTATGGAAACAATTAATTCAATTCAAAGCAATTGTGTATATTGAATACATTAATTGGTTTAGATTGATTAAAGGATCAAATGAAAAAAAAAATTGATTATCTGTTTTGGGGGATTCCATTTGTTTTTATTTTTGTTTTAGTTCAATCAATGAAGAAGAGAAGGATTCATTTAGTTTTTTTTGTAACCAGTTTTTGGTGCAAACAATGACGATCCATTCAGGCTAGTTCTTTTTCAATCTAAATATATTATTTTGATTTTAATTTTAATTTTTCGTCATTCATTTGAATCATCGTATATATGTTTTGAATATGAATTTCATTTTAAATTCAGATACATGACGTGTATCTTGATTTACATGTATTGTTGTGTACCAAGTTTGATATGTACAATCATTTATGATTGTGTGTTTGTGAATAATTATGCATAATGTGTTATTTATCATATTTTTTTAGCTTTGTATCAGCATTATTCGACTTATTCAGATTCAAGATTATCAAATACAATGCACATTCACTTGTATGGAATGTGTATTTGTTATTTCAAATTTCAGATACACCTGTATCTGAATCTGAATTCTAGTCTTTTTTTAAGGTGTTTCTCAATTCAAATTCAGATACACCTCATTTTTTGAAAGTTGTTATTTTTATTTTTATGGATTTGATTAATGTATAGTTGATTAATATTTAATTGCTTATTGTTGGCATTTTGAAAACTTTTTATGAATTTTCTGTGCAGTTTCATGTAAACCATATTTGTTTATTTGGATTTTCAGATACATTATTGTATCTTAATTGATAATATGTGATTGATATTTTTTTTTTCATTAGACGTGTTTCAGATTTTTTTGAAAATATGTTATGTCTGGTGCCACCTTTTGTGGGATGTAGTTACAAAGTTTAATAAGGATATTAGTTAGTTAAAACTAATTTTTAAAATTATAAAAAGGTAGTCTTGTCATTGTCATTTTGGTGGTTAGAAAAAGTCAAATAGGGAACCAATAGGAGAGTGCCACATATTGGGGTTCACAAATGGGGTTTAATTTATGGAGCCCAGGTAGCAGCTCCCAAAAATTTTTATAGAATTTCCCTGTGAAAATTTCACATTTTCATAGAAAAAACCCTTTTTTTTTTTAAAATACTTTTATATTACAATTAAATAAATATTTAATGATAAAAATAATAATAAAAACAATCTGAAACACTTTAAATAAGGCATTATTACAGAAACACCTTATATGAGGCAAATTATATCCTTAAATGGCATCAGTTGCTATGAATACACACTCACACAGTGCCCTCGATCAATTTATTTAACGGCTCAAAGTTCAAATTCTTTGACGCAATATCAATTTCAACCCCATTTTAGGAACAACTATATCACAAGATAAATAAATTTTGTAACCTAACTCAACCTATCAATAGTTGCTCATATTTCTTTATATATAAAGAATACGAGATGTATAATCAGAATATTTACCTAATTATTACTCACAATAAGTTGAACAAATGGTTTAGGTGGCTTCAGTAACTAGAAATCCAATAAAATCTGCATGAAATGAAAAGGCACACATGACAAACAATATTTGTTTTTTCTTTGAGATAGATAGAGTGTGGTGGGATCTATGATGAAGCTTACATACTGCAAAAAGATAAATAAAAAGAATAACATTCCATGGTGATTGGCGAGTAGAAACTATATGCAGGAGCAATTGGACATTTGGGATCACAGCAGGGAAAAGCGGGCCGTGCGGCCGCATCGGTCTAAACCGATTTCTAAGGAATCGGGCCATATGCGGCCCGATTCCGCACATGTTTTTTTTTTTTTTTTAAAAAAGTGCTTCCTTGATCGTCGGTCGATCCAGCCCTTCGTCTTCCTTCTTCAGGTCGGCCTTCCTCGGTCAGTCTCTTTCAGTTAATCTCTCTCAATCTCTGTCCCCCTCTCAATCTCTCTCTATCCCTCTCTCAATCTCTCCGTCTCTCTGTTCTTCAAGCTTTGTCGACTTCAGGATGTCATCTTCATCTATTCATCCACTGCACCTGTCAACTTGTTCGCCTTTTCTTTACTTTTGAATTTTTTTTTATACAGTGAACCAAGTACCAACTATGTATATATATTATATTAAATAAAATGAAAAAATATGTGGACAGGATGATCAATGGGTGTATGAGTGGAATGAGGCCACATGTCAAAAGCTGACAAAGACACGGTTTATAAAGGTCACCTGGTTTTTAAACAATTATAATTAATGTTATGATTATGATTATTCAAGATCCCTCCCTATTAAATGCAAGACAAAAAATGAAATCTAATATGTGATGTCTTTAAAAGTTATCTAGTTTTATAAATCATTACATAAAATATTTTTTTATTAATAAAAAATTATAAAATCGCATATACTCTGCATACTGCATATACTCTATGCGGTACCCCAACCGCACGTAAACTGCATATCTTATATTAAAACACTATTTGAGATATCTATAATTTTAAATTTAACACATCTATAGAGAGTTAATGAGATCATTAACACACTCACACACAGAGGAAATAGCTATAACATATTTTAACCCCGCGCGGCCCTTCCCCTTTATAAATTTTTTTTTTTTAATTTATAACAGGCCTGTATGCCTGCCCGTAGGGCCTGTTCAGATCTGAGCTCATGAACGGGTCACGGGCCTGATTTTTTTCTAACTGGCTAGAAAAGTCCGTGGGCCTGGGCCTGAGCCTGTCTGGTTGCTGAAGCCTAATTCCATGCTCTAAGGCACAAGTCTCATTTTAGAATTCGTTTTCAAATCTCAATGATGTTATGGCTGTTAAATGTGTCAATCCTTTACATTTTCACATGTTTTATCTACCAATCCGCCTTAGTTTGAATATAGACACCACTCAAGTCAACATATCCATAAACAACCAATATTGTGGATGCCAGACTTGAAAGCCACTTGAAGTCAGTGTATTAAAAACCGATCGCCCACTTTGAATTCTACTTCGATTTATCCTTGAAATTTAATCGTATAAAAAACCAATAAAACCAAAATATACTCACCGGTTGAACTACGATTTTTGAGAATCGGCTACGGGTTGATCAAACCGACTGTTTCTTTTGTCATAGAATGTATGATTCATTGTTTTTTAAATATGAAATCGAATTAAAAATTACATTTTATATAATAAAGTCATGTTATGATTTAAATAAAAATTTAAAAAGTATTAAAATTAAGACTTCAATTTGTATAATAAAATATATTACATTAGTCAAACATATACTGGGGAAAAAAATGCCTTGGGCTGCAACAGGTCTGAACTCAACGTTTTCAAAACAAAATGAGTGTCGCATGTTCTTTCCCACACTGGGTTTTCCATTTTCTCCATAGGAACTTTGGCCTAAGTACCTAAATTTTGTGTGGCTTCATTTTTACGTATCATATTCGAGTTGATCTGAGTTAGGCATCAACAACAAACCGGCTGGTTTGTGAAAACTAGGCCAATCAGCCCATGCCCAGCCCAGGGCCTGTCTGGCCAACAGGCTCAGGCCCGGGTCTGGGCCAGGCCGGGCTTCGAGACATGGGCACGCCCGAAAAATTTTTGAAAAAAAAAACATTTGAGAGGGGGATGCCCCTCCTTCCAATCAGATGCCTAGATCTAGCATGTTGGGTTTTCATACTTCGAACCAAATGCTGAACCTTAATCTAAATAGCTCACTAGTTTCGTTTCTAATTTCATGAACTTTTTTTTTCTGGAGATGGAAATCATCACATTGAAATAACTATGCAAATTAACTCATTAAATGGCTTGTCGGTTGGTTTCGATCCTCAGAATCAGGCCCGGATCTGGCAGGCCCGGTTTTCAGACTTTAGACCAAATGCTGAAGCCTAATTTGAATAGCTCACTTACTGGTTTCGTTTCTGACTTCATGAACTTTTTTTTTCCTTAGAGATGGAAATAATCACATTGAAATAACTAGGCACATTAGCCACAGTAGTTAGAGATATTGATAATACGAACAAGTATATACATGAATTTAACATGACTTTGCTTATGCCACCAATGTTTAAATGGATGGAGCAGATTTACAACATGCAGAGCTAAAGTAGGAGTGAAAACTTATGAGAATGAAATAAAGAAGTGAGGGTACAGGTTATTGGAAGTTCTTGAATGATATAATGGAAGTCTTAGGGCCCGTTTGGAAACCCGTTTTGGGTAGATTTTGATTTTGGTTCGGTCAACAAGCTGACTTTGGATTTCCAAACACCTTCGCTTAATTGAAAAGCAACCAGTGGATACCGTCTATTTTTTACATTGAAATCCGTGTTTTAAAAAACATTCATATAACGCTTTCAAGTAATCACAGGTCCTCCAAAACCAACACTGTTTAGCCAAATGTCCTCTTTACCCTTGCAAAAAACCAAGAATTACGAGGCTTTAAAGTGAGAATACCACTCATCTCTCACCTCTCTGTTTTTTCTCGATTGCCTTCTCTTCAAAACCCTTCACACCATGTACACCACCCTAATGGCTGAATGAGGCACCATTTCACACCATCAACGTTGGGCACACCGGCGAGGGGGGTGAAGCTCGTCGGATTGGTGGCCAGGGGGGGTGAAGCTGAAGGGATGGAAGGCCGGGCTGGTGCGGAAGGAGAAGGGATACGTGGAGATGGTTTGAGGCCCTTGTGTTTTTGTTTATTTGGTGGGTTTAAATTGGTCAGATCGACAACCATTTTTGTGACCGTGGTGTGGTAGACGGCCTGGGAGGGTGAGGCGGTGGGAACCCCATACGAGGAACTGCTTAATTTTTTATTTGGAGAACCGAGTGTTGTGTTTGTTAAGTCGGTACAGACGGGAGTATAAACGTAATATGTCATATGGGTTTTATTAACATACATTGATTTGCGATCCAACATCATCAGATTTCAAATGTCAAGAAATAACACCCCACATAATGACATGGTCAAAAAAACATGTTAAAAAAAAGCTTTATACTCAAATCTAAAAATCAACATGTGTTTTTAAACGAACCAAACTATTCATAATAAGAAGATAGAATAAAAGTAGTAAGTATAGTTATTGGGGAAAAAAATTGATGAGGATTCTTTTCGGTACGTTAAAAATATTTACATATAAATTGTAAAGACATTCAAATTTAGAATTCTCTTCGGTACGTTAAAAATATTTAACATATAAATTGTAAAGACATATATATTGTTGAAATCAAAGGAGCTGGAGATGTCTGTGAAAGAAATGGAGGGAAGAAATCGAACCTGTCGGAATCGGCAAAGAAGGATCGTTAACGGTCGATTTCAAATCAGACGAATCACCACGATCGGTGAAAGATTAGAATCGGAGGCCTTGATAAAGGAGAATCAAAGCCCTAAAAAAATGGGTTTCTGTAAAACAATAATCGAAATTGTGCGTCTTCGAAAGAGGCCTGGAATGCGGTGCGTAGGCGGTTCATGTTATTAATCGTGCTTTGCGGTAATGGGATGCGCCTGTGAACATCATGATGCTTACTTATCTGGACCGTTCGTTTGACGTTTCGGTGTACTGGTTCATATGAAGGTAATTTAACAGTATAATTATTTTTTTTCTTTTTATGTAAGTGGTAGACAATTGCTACACCGATTTTATAGATAAAACGAGGTTGTAACATTCAATAGTAAAAAATGGGAATAAAATTATCATGAATAGGAGAAATATATGAGGTTTTAATCCTCCCCATACAAGGCACAACCAACAAAACGACTCCTCACGCTAATAAGTTAATAGTTAATACCCCTCGATGTAACTCAATGAAAATTGTGTCCATGATGAATTTTCTCCAGCCTCTGATGAACCCTTCTGTAGACTCCCATAAGTTCTTCATATAAAAACGTTAGCCTCGTAACACGATCGAGTTTCACGTGAGTCAAATTGCTCAAAGTCTGGCCAAAACCACCATTCAACGCACCTTGGCGTCAATGCTTCGATCACCGTGAATGGTCTAACGTCTCATCGCCTCCCAAAATTCGCTCAAAGAAAGCCAATTTAACAGTATCATGACATCATGTTAAGCGCAAATGAAGTTTATTTGTTGTGAACATAACGTATGATCTTCCCCGATTGCAGTCTAAGGTGGTCCCTGCTCGACTATACACTCTAGTAGAGTGGAATATATACTTGTATAGTATATATATTTTAATAGTATAAAATGTGTGCTAAATTAAACTTTTTTATTTTTCAAAAAAGTAAAGATATGTGTTTATTAAATTAAATTTTTTAATTTGTTTTAAAAGTAAAAATATGTTTATTTATCTAGAGATATAACTTATTTTTCATTAAGTATTATGCAGGCTTTTCTGATCAGCGAACACGATCTGAATTGGCCCGCTATATAGAACCTAGTCTCTAGGCCCACCCATGGGCCTGGGCCGGGTAGGTCGAGGGACAACTTTTAGACGTGTGGGTGGAGTCGATGGGCCTGTTATTCAAAAAAAAAAATTTAAAGGGAGGAGCAACTCCCTCCTTTGGCAAAAGGGCTCCAACCCCTGGAATTGGAACATCTGTGGCTAGCTACGTGGAACAACTTTGTAACAGCCAATGAAAATGCTCCACATAAATCGAATGCACCGGAAACAAATATATTTAAATAGATTATTACCAGTAAGAATTTTTTGGTGAAGGGTTTACAGTGTATTCGACCACATGAAATATGTTCATTTACTGTTATAAGATTGTTCCGTGTAGCTAGCCACTGATGATCTCACTCCTTGCCCCCTCCCCTCAACCTTAACACCATGAGCAGGCCCATGGGCCAAGCTCGTGGGCAGGCCTACGGGTCAAGCCTCAGTGTCATTTTAATGTAAGCATCGATAACTGGTCAGGTCGGCCTGACCTGCGAAAATTGGGCCTAAGCCCGATCCTGGGCTAATACCAAGTTGACCAAGGACCATAAAAAAGACCCGGACCCTACTCACGGGGCCAGGCTTCAAGCCTTGGGTGGGCCTTATGGGCCCAACAAATTTTAAACAAAATTAAAGGAGGGGGGGGACTCCGCCCCCCTTCCCTCAAAATCAAGTTGGGGGGAAGGGGGGAACATGGCCACCCTGCAGCAGGTGGGGGCCACCCCAATTCCCCCTATTTAAATGGGGGGGGGGGGGGGGGACACCAGTCCCCCTTTTTAAATGGAATTGACAGGTCTCTCCCATATGATTTTTAAAAGGGGAGGGACACCTGTCGCTCCCCTATTATTTCAAATGGGGGAGGGACTCCTTTTTTGTTTTAAATGGATTCAATTGAATACCCCTGTCTAGGGCTAGTAAACGAGCCGAATAGCTCGGGCTCGGTTCGGGTTCGGCTCGGTTAAAGCTCGTTTGATTAGACAAACGAGCCGAGCTTGAACAATTTTTAAAATTCGGTTTGTAAACGAGCCGAGCTGAGCCCAAGCTGAGACGAGCTTGTTACTTAACAGAAAAAAGGGAGCCGAGCCGCGCCCGAGCTTATGTTACTTTTACATATATGAGGTGTTGTGATTTGTGAAATGCGACTTCTTAAATGCTAAACAAAGTTTTTTTTTAGTTAAACGAGTCTAGGCCGAGCTTTGATTCGAGCATCGACTTGACTTGTTTAACAAACGAGTCGAGCTTCAACCGAGCTTTTTACGAGTCCAACGAGCCAAGCTTGAACACGAAATGAAGCTCGGTCCCGAGTCAAGCCGAGCCCGAGCCCGAGCCCGAGCCGATCCTAATACTAAATGAGCCGAGCCTGAACATGTCAAAGCTCGGTTCATTCGGCTCGTTTACCACCCCTACCCCCCTCCCCTTTCTCCATGAGCTTGGGTCGGGTCTGGGTCTGGAGACCCAGACCCGTTGACAGGCCTACCCTCATCCCTTTAATTCCCCCAGCCCCACAAAGTTGCAGTTTTCCCCCTGTAACTTCATATATGTTTTCTGTAACTTTCAGAACACTAAATGTAATTTCTATAAATATAATCTACAAGTGCATTATTTACATAAATTACATTTTATGTTTTTCAAGTTACAGAAAACATATATACACTTACATGAGGGGACTGTGATTTTGTGGGACTGGGAGAATTAAAGGGATGAAGGTAGAAAAAAAATTAAGTGTTTGCTGCAGAGGTAAAAAACAAAAATTTAAAAGGTGGGTACAAAAAATATTGGGGGTTGGCTGCAGCGGTATTTGAACAATTCACCTTTGATTTTTTCTTGTGAGGTGGGTGAAGAAAAACAGCAGAGAGGATGAAAGGAAAGGAAAGGAAAGGAAAGAGAGAGACGAGGGATTTGATTTTTCAATCCCATCAAGAAAATTGAGAGAACCCACTCACTCGGTCGGTAAATTTTATTTTTTTAAATGGCCGTCCAATCGATGGACCCTCAATCGGACGAACTTAATGCAAACCGCACTTAACAAAAAAAAAAAAAAAAACACACGACGGCATGTACCCGGAACTCTAGAATGTATGGTTTCGTAACTCTTCATCATTGAGGCTACGCGTGACGCAACAATGGTGACCGACCAAAAAATCAACAATCCAAAAATCAATAATCCGTACGTAGCAGTGGTACACACAATTTTGTGCACGTAATGCAAATCTTTCAATATCGTATTCTTTTGCTAGATTTGACACATTATGCCAATCGCCAATGAACACGTATGTCTTTTCTCGATGAAGAGAGTATACATCTAACTTCTTTTTTTTTTTTTTTTTTTTTTTTTTTTGTGTGAAGGGCATTATTACACTCAACAGGAGCGGAGTTAAAAATTGGAGATAGCCAAGAATGAGTAAGATAAAAAAGAATAAGTTAAGATAAAATTAAGACAATTGAATAATAATTGATTCCTTGAAACAATGACAATCAATTCATATCACAAGTTATTTTTTACTTACTTTCTTATATTTAGTGATTTACAATAATTTATAGAATATCTAGAAAAAAAATCTTGAAATCTCGTTAAGAAAAAAAATGAATCTTAAAAAATTAAAAATATGAATATAAAGAAAATAATTGTACACAAAAACATATAAGGATATTCTTCAAACTTATATTTCATAAAAAGATATCTTTTGATTTTTATTTTTCTTCTTTCATTCCATAGTTCCATACAAGTCATTTATCTTTTTCTCACACGTGAAAATTTATTTTTGTCTTATCTGTTTCATTGGATACTCAAAAGAGATGCAATGCAATTGAAAAGTGATATTTTCTTTAAAGATTGATATTAGATACAGTCTCAAATGCAATATCACAAACAGTTTACACATGATTTAATTTTAAAAAAATATTAAATTTGTATTTCAATTGAGACAACCGGATTACATCACATTTTTAGTACTTAATTAAAAAATTTATTTTTAAAAAAAATAGAGATATCACTTTTCCTTAATTAGTATCCTGCCTTGACAAAGGGGGGCACGGCCAGCTCGTGGGCAGGCCTACAGGTCAAGCTTGGGTCTCATTTTGAAGTTCGGGTCTAGCCTGTTTGCAGGTCGAGTAGGATGGATCAGGATTGTGGATTTCAAGCCAATTGCTTATGTTTACCTTTCATAATGTTATGTATTTCATTACATGAATGTATGTTTTCCTTGTTTGAAAAGGGTTCAATTTTAAGTGAGAAGTCCATTGCAGACCATATGGTTTTCTATAAAGTAAATTATTAATCATCCTGACTGTAGTCTATTTACAACCCTAATAATATTTTGAATTTGACAATCAGTTGGAACTTAGAACCATCAACATGTCATTCTATCCATCTCTTATCCCTGCGACACCTCTCTTTAGCAAACCAACCAAAAAAAAAAAAAAAAAAAATTCATGATCTCTTCTTCTGCTGCTCCTCAAATAACACAAGTTCCAGTGTAAATTGTAATATATGTCATTTATGCTGTTCGCGCGCGTTCATTGTCTGATCCTCTTATCGAACGAGAAATCCGAAACCGAAGACCCGACTTCGATCCCGCGCTGCGCCTCCTCGTCCCGCGCAGGCTCTCGCATCACAACTATATCAACACCACCACCTTCGAAGACCTCCATCCCCCTCTGTTTCTCGCGCTGGTGGTGATAAGAAGACGAACCGCCTTCGTCGGTGGTGGTGGTCGAGTCCTCGATCTCCCACCGCTCGTGGCGGTGGTGGTGGCTGTCGGCGTCGCTGATGCGGTAGTTCTGCAGGAGGTGGACCGGGGAGATGCCGTTCGCAGGGGTCGCAGGATGGCTCGTGGAGGTGGGCGTGGCGGAGCCAGACTTGCGGCTCTCCTTGAGGTGCTTGCGCGCCGTGTGGTGCCATTTTCGGAGCGCGGTCGCCACTCTCTCGTTGAATATAGTAGACTTCATGTTGGATCCCATCTGATCATCATCAAGTCTGTGGTCAGTATCCAATAAGTTATTGACTCATGATAATCATCCCATAAGATTTTCACGAGTCAATTTCTGGTAGGAGATCAACTAAAGATTGGATCAAAAAAAAAAATTATTCATTCCCAAGAATTTTAATATTGGTAGATTATGTGGAAAGTGAAATTTTGACTCGGATGTTTATGAATGAATACAAAAATGGATGATTCTAATCACTATTTTTATGAGTGTTCCATCAAAAGAAATTGAGAATGAACGTCAAACTGACCATAAATCTAATAAGATTCAACTTTGATTGGATTCCATTTATGCAAGAAGCCTCACCTGAGTCACTAACGCATAGAGTGGGAGAGTGACGTAGCTGCAGAGTATTTGAATGAGCACCCTGCACATGATTATAGAAATGACATTATAGTCTTTGCTCGGAATCAAATTTTAAAATTAATTTTATCATAAAAGTTGTTTCCAATCAATGTTGTCATAGACCTAATATTATATGAGTCGACCTCCAGAGGCATCTTAAGGTCTGCCTGGAATCAATTTTCATAAACAATTTGTTCATAAAAGCTTCTTCCAATCAATTTTTTTTTTCATATCATAAAAATCTGACTATGAAAGTGACTATGTGACATAGGGCCCACTTGGAATTACTATTCCAAAACAATTTTTTCATAAAACTTGCTTTCAGTCAATATTTCATAAAAATTGTTTTGTTATCAATTGCTAGAGTTTATAAAAAAAATTCATTTGGAACTGATTATTTGAAAACTGATTTTGTAGAACACAATTGGTTTCACACATGGCCATAGCAAGAATTGGTGTATACTGACCCCATGGAGATTCTGATGATGATGTCCTCCAAGCGCAGATGAAAACATGAACGCAATCCGAACTCATACTGCACACATCAAATCACATTCACAAGTCATGCTAGCAGAGCAAAAACTTCACTTCACTCATATAATCCTCTAAAAGGAGTTCTAAATCTGATACTTACCCAGCTCCACACAAAGAACGCAAGCTGAAACGCGTTCTGCACATGATAAAACAGCACAGTGAGAACCAAGAATTCTATGCATTACATGCTGAAACAGGCCATTTTTCAATGCAAGAGAACCTGAAACAGAACAAAATGGATCAAGTAGAGGAGGAGCATCGGGCGATTGAACCAGAATAGCTTGTCTCCAGGCTGGACCACCGGAGCACCTTTCACAACATCACCGTGATCTTGAATTTGTAATCCCATTCTAGTGATTATCACTTGGAGTTTTGTCCCCACCAGTAGTACTATCTGTTTCAGAATTGCATCATTTTAAGACCACCTTATGTGTCATGTCACATTTAAAAGTCTATCAACATTTCATGTTCAGATTACTTACAATCAATGGGATGAATGGTAACCAAAAGTAAGCATACCAACCTGTCCAAAATGTATCACTTGTTAATCAACATATAACATGTTGATATGAATATTTGTGTTCTTATTTAATTTACCATGGGTGTTGAATAGCAAGAATAGCACGGTGAAGAACCATATCGTCGGGCTGTCAAATTTCAATTGTATGATCAGTCCAAACATATAGATCATCCAATCTAGTGAAAAGATATAGTGAATGAACAATGTTAGTGCACCTGATCCCAACCACCACTTTGAAATCATCTTCTAAGGACCTCTTGATGTACTTCTGGAAATCAAACTTGGTTGCACTTTGGGGGGCCAGATGTGCCTAATGTTTGCATAAAAACATCACAGGTATAAAAATTGATAGGAGAGTGAATGCAGTTTCATTTGGGAGGGATCTGGCAAATCAATTCAAAACATGTAGGTGCTTTGCAAATTCATGATTGAAAAACATATCGACAGGAATATGAAATTTTTTAGGAAAATTATTCATCCTGATTCACGTGTAGCTCTGTTTGCAAACACAGCTGCAAAACGGATTGAGTATATCAATGCCCAATTTCTCTCAGTAGAAAAAAGTGGAAATTGAAAAAAGTGTTTTCAAAAGAAAACATATTTGATGAAGACGTTTATAAAATGAAACTTGATTAACAAAAGTGTCTTCAAACTTTTGAAATCTCTTAAGTGTTGGAGATTCATTTTTGATATAAACAAAGCTTCAAAAAGAATACTTCATTAGGTAAAAAAAATCAGTAGTCCCAAAATACAATATTCCATCACATTGACCTCAAAAGACTTTTTTCACTAATAGGGAGGGTAAAATTGTAAATATACATAAGGTGAGATAGAATATTTCCCTAACATTTTTAGTTTGTTGAGTGTTGAGTTTTTTACAAAGTCAGGTAACATTTCAAAGGGGTATACAATAATACTGTGTTTTGAAGGGGGTTTTTAATAATTTTTGCATGTTTTGGGAGTGGTGGAAACTAAATAACCCTTTAAACTTGTTAGGATACATAACCTCTGGTTCATAAAGTCCAAAGCTTACACAACTAACTCCGAAAGTCAACTTACCATTATAAATCCATGTCTCAATGTTAAATAGTCAACCTTTGGAACAGACCTCACAAACTGCCTAAAGAAGCAGACCTGTTTTTTATATAACAGAGACAACAAAATGAAGATTAAATTAAGTTTTCAATCCAAACTATGATTTTTTTATAACAATATCAGGGGTTGATGGAACTCACAATCCAGATCAGAATGTGTGATCTGCTCCAGAAATTCAAATGGCGACGACCAAACGATGTGTCCCTCGCAAATCTGAACCTCTCAGGATCTACAGATTAACAGAACAAATAAGAATTAAAATCAATAGCAAGTCCTTGTTTGAACACATCAGAAGTTCATAATGTCACAAACCATGTGTGAACTGGTATTCGGCCGTCCTTGTTTCTTTCTCCCATGATTCCCATCTTCTCATCTGCGGCGCAGAGTCTCATTTGTATTTTGAGGAAAAAATAGACTATATATAACTTTCAAGAGGTTACAATAGTCTGAATCTCGCCTCAAAAGCAAGTTGGGGGAGGAGATGATGAGAAAAAAGAAAAGGAGACTTACAAAAGGGAAGGGAAATGCACACACACGTAGTGTAAAGCACAATCAACTCCCAAAATCAAACCATCAAAGTTGCAGTAATTATATTGTTGTGTTTTTAATTGATCTTATCATAATAAATGTGGATTGTTAATACCAACCTTTGCTCTACCTAGAGCCATGGTGAGAATACAGTAGAGCACATGAAAAACGGCCAAGACGAAGATGAATATATGGAGTTGGTGAATCGCATCCGATGAAATGAGTGGGACTTTGTTCTGAAACACTAAAATGATATATCATTAAACCACCTCTAAACAGGTTGATAGAAGTATTACGTTCGAGTAGAAGGGGATCTAGTCTGTGTCTCAAAATTGAATTAGAAAAAGAACAGCTCACTCAATGGAGCATTTAGAAACACGGTTTGAGTGATTCAACTTTAATTCGCAAGTAACCAAAACTGCGAACGTGTTTCCAAACGTAAAAAAGTGTTTTTTTAGAATCAATTTTTTTTAAAAAAAATAATTATTAATTTCAGGAATCAAACCTCAAAACAACTATTGAAAATAGTTTATGAGAAAGCATACGCTTTTGTTGGTTTCTCAAGTGATGTTTATTTTTATATCTAAAAACTATTGTCTGTTTTATTCGCTCGGAGTTTGAAAATGAATTTAAGTAGCACTTTAAAAGTAACATGGAAAACATTTTTTTCATTTATAACGGTATGTGAAATAACTTTCATAAATTTATTTTGTTTTATTATAAAATAAGTTTGAATTAAGCACGATTATCATGATCTTTTTAAAAGTTGTTCAAACGTGTTTTCAAGTGTTAATTTAACAGGGAAAAAAGAAGAGACTTGACTTGCCTTGGCTGAGCAGTTATCGCCGCCACCACCACCAGCCAAAACGCGCCGAAAACCCGTGACTGAATCGGAATAGGCCAGCAGAAATCGGCGCGTAATTGTCTGACTCGACGCCATGGGACCTTCGGACTCATGTTCATCATCACCATCATCTTTAGTCAAGGCTCTCAGCTCCGATTCATTGCAGGGGTGCCACGAATCCCCGACGCTCTTCGATACACATATCTTCGATATCGGGCCTTGCCCCGCCGTTAGTAACAGCGATATGAATCCCATCAGCATAAGCTCTATCAACCCAAACAGAAACAACAATCACTCTCAATGAATCAAAAAGTCATTCTAATATTAGGCATGGATACACTCAGTCTGTTTTGCAGCCCGTCTAATAGTACAGTGTATGAAAATTTAGAATTTTTTTCTTGACATACCGGATTTGATCTTCTCCAATGACTCGAAGAGAGCTTTCTTGTGAGCCTTCTTGAGCCACTGCTCATTGTTTTAAACATAGCACGTTAGTGTGATGATCAGACTAATTACAATTTGAATTGAGTACTAAGTAATTGATATGGGTTGTGTTGATAAAGTGGTGAGAAAGAATGACCTTTCCGATGAGTTCGATGACATGCTCAATGACAACGGAGATGACGACGAGGACCAGACACACTCCGGCGACCGCCCATGTCGGCGTTTGTTCAAGAGAACGCGATTGAGCTCCTCCTCCTCCTCCGGCCATCTCTGTTGATCAGCTCAAGAGACACTTGTAAGAGGAGGTCTTATGCTTATGGTTCATGAGATGAGAAGGACTTCTTGTTGTTTGTGGTTTGTTCTTTGTTCTTTACGTGTTAGAGAAGGTTGGGTGGGTATTTCATATATTTGAATGGAAAGACTAATTAATGAGGGTGGGTGAGGGGGAGGTATAGGTACGGTAGAGTGGAAGACTAGATGCATAAATGGGGAATAAAGGGAAATAAGGAACAAGACAGTCGGTTTTGAGAAAATAAATGCAGATAGTGATGCCTAAATAAGGTAGGAATATGTCCGATAATTATTCTAAGTATTCTAGGGGTTATTGGTCTTGCTTATTAGAGTTTATTTATATCAATGAATAAAAATACTTTCATATGTCATTTAAAAAAATTATCTCACTTAACATTCATATATATCCTAAAACATGTCACATCTATAATATCACAAACACACACATATTTTATGTTTATTCTCAAACACAAATAATTTATGCAACGGTACAATTGTTATTTAAAAAACCATAAACTATTATTCATCTTTTATCTATCATTGATTCTTATTTTATTTATGATAAATCAAACAACAAAAAAATCATTTTTAAGATTTCTGAAGAAAATAATATAAAGATAACCAAATAAAAAACAGAAGAAGCAAGATAGAAAAAGGGAATCTCGCCCCAGGGCCACCGTTCACTAAACTGGTAAAAAGGATTTGTACCAATATTGAACTTCGAACTTTGAATTTTGAATCCATTGAACTGATCAATCTAGGATATTTTTGAATATTAGTTGTTCAATCCGGACAGTAGTGAGATTGAAATCAATTGATATGTTGATTTATCTATTGGAACATGTTTATTGCATGTTTTGACATAATAGACACAAGAAACTAGAAAGTCTTGCATGTCTTAATATGCAGAAAGTGGTAGTAAGTTTGCAACAGTTATTGAGCGTTATCATGACATGATAGTTGGGAAAAATCAGCATTTAATGATAACGAACAACAAGTAATCCACATAGAATAATCTTGGATAATTAATTAATTAATTAATAAGATGTCCACCTAAATAGTTTTAGATTATATCACTGATTATATATGTTGTTAAACTATAATAATTATTCTCTCTGTGTTAACATGTTATGTTTTAACCAATAAAAAAAAAACATGTTATGTTTTTCTCGCTGTTGATTTTCACCTTTACACCTCAAAAGAAGGAATTATTGTATGTTTTTCAAGATTCAACTCTATCAGTCGCTATCTCAAATAATTAATGGATCAACATTTTTTTCTTCATATAAAATATCTTCTTTTGTTTACCGAGCCAATCAATACATTTTGTCAAAGAAAGAAAATGTGGAGATGAGTTTACGGTATCAATTATAGCATAAAATAAAATGAAAAAATAACATTTTTTTCAATCAAAACAGTCAATATCAATATTACAAACATGAAATGACTTTTTGGTTTGGACAAGTTCAGAGTCATGGCTTACGAATGTGAAAGCCAAACAGAAATACATGATTACAAAACCATTCATTTTTTTTAATCTCTTCTAAGGTGACCATGGCACGGAAGAGATTATATATATTGTATGACACTCGTGATATGTTATATATCTAGATGCCCGTGGTCCCTAATAACAGATCAAAACCATAAGTCAAAATTCAAACAAAGCATACCTTTAGAAGTAGCTTTGGAGGTGATCCTTACACACATTGTAGGTACATTATATTTAAGTAGTGTATAATAGATGGATGGATAGATAGATATGTAAGTACTACAGGGAGAGAGGTGTGTTCATGCATCTTTTGAAGTCTAATAGAAATACATTTTAGTTTTGTCTTTAGACCAGCTTTTAATTTGTGAATTATTGATGTAGGACATAGTATGTAGATAGGATCATCGAAGTCTAACAAATAAATTACAAATCAAGGATCATAATCTTGGAATCACACGAAATTTTACATGAAGAAAAATATCGAAAAGATCTTCTGAATTAGTTGTTATACAACTAACAATTCTTATATTTTGAAAATTCATTTATTTAGGTGTTCAAATTAATAATTTATTATTTTTAGTAAATTTTAGATTTGGGATATCTCTATCATAATATATCAGAATTGATTTATATCGATTCCTATAATCATTTTGGATCTCATAAAATTAGTAAAATTAGTTTTTGAATTTTATTATTTTTAATGATTTTTTTAATTTTCTGATATGAGTGTAAATAAGAGACTTGTAATATAAGAAATCAGTTTTTATCAATAATATTTTGAATCTCCTCCCTTTTGGGCTTTCTATAATTGTGGATTCAATGAGCTTATGAGATCTCAACATTTGTTGAATCTTTTTATCCGTTTTTCTGCGTTAATTATATATTATCCTTATATCAAAACTCCAAATAAAACCTTGGAATTTAAGCTCCAGATCTATGGAGATCAAACTGTGATTCTGATCAAACCCATGTGAGTTGAAAAAACATATAATAATGAATGAATGAATGTATACACATATTTATAAAGCATATGTTTTTATTGAATAAAAAATAGTACTAAATATAAGATAAAATATAATATATTTATATTTAGTCAGAGAAGGCTAGAAGAACAATTATATTACGAAGAAAGGTGTTGTTATACAGTTTTTATATATGTTGAGTCCATATTTAGTTTTCATTAAGTTAATACAATACATGTCTTGATACAATAAATATATAAATTTTTATTTTCGTATAAATGAATTAATATATATATATATATTATTTTTATAAAAATATATATCACATGAAATACTCTCTTAAAAATAATATCAAAACAGGTGAATATCTTAGGTTAGCTTTAAGTTACACACCCCTGGCCCCAACATTATCCCATGGAGAAGTGAATATATAAAAATCAAGCTGCCGACGTTAAAGAGGATGTATTAAAAGCGTGTGTCACCAATGTCAGACATCTGCTGATGTGGGCGATTATCAAATCAAAACAGAACAAGTCAAATGGATCCACCAATTCATGCACGTAATAAATGAAGGGTAGTTAATTATTATTTCATGGTTTCTTTTTCCAAAATAGAATATTGAAAATATAAAGAGATGGAAAAGTTGACTCCGTGTATATATATATAACAAATAGTAAACGTATCTTGATTGTTCTGAAACGTGTTTGGAGGGAAATGCAAACAGTCACAGCGGTCCTTACTTTGAAATTTAAAAAACTGGGGTGGTTGACTTGGAGACAATTAATGGCACTCTGATATCGTGTAGTAATGGTGACCGATTTGAGCTTGACTATCCATTCATCGGCTGAGAGCGGGTGTGCAATTTTTGGGTTATGAGTTAATTAATAGTACATGAATTAAAAAATTAATAAATTATTCTATTTTAAATTGAGTTTGATTTTATTTTAAAAAAATTTGAATTCATCTAATCGAATCGAATTAAATTTAAATATATGATTATTCATAATCCATATTGATTTAAATTATTCTTTTATATTAAAATTTATATTAATGTTGTATCATTAATATTCATAAAAAAATGAATACATTAATCTATACCATCAATCTAGCCTTTGATATTTTTGTAAAGTTGTAACCAACCCCTAAAAAAAGTCTAATAAACCCAATTTGTAGGAAGAAAAAATAATTATATATGTTTATTTTTAATAGTTCAGTTCGGTTTGGTTCGATTTTAGGCTTTCTGTTCGGTTTTCAATTCAGTTCGATTTTTTGATTATATGTGATTATAATTTAGTTCATTTATAAAAAATTAAACCAAACCGATCGAATTGCACCCCTATCTTATAGCGTCTATTTATTTTTATAAATATCTGATAATGTATATGTTTTATTTTAGGAAAATTCATATAACCCCCCTTGTAATCTATCATATAACCCCCTAAATTTTCACCCATAAATCTAAAAAAATGCCCTCCATCTGTCAATCTAATCCCATTAATCCCACATGAGAAATGTCCATTTTACTCCCACATGAAAACAATAAGGGGCCATTATTTCCACCCAGTATTCATCTAACCCACCCCATAATCTTACCCACCCTTTCAGTTTTTATAAAAACTATGAACACACCCCACGATAAAAAGACAGCATGAAATCTTGCAAACCCACCCCAGTCAAAACCCATCTCTCTTTCTTCCTCTCTTATTCAACTTCCCATTTGAGGCGTGCAATGCCCGAGTGCCCGTGGAGCTCTCCGATCACCTTGGGAAACACGGGCGGACCAATTGCACGCTCCTGGAAGGTAGAAAATCTGGCTTAATAGCTAACTTAGATGAGTGTTCTTTGTCCAATCTGTTGGAAGTGTAGGTCTCAATATCAATGAGAGTCTCCGGTGGTCATAGTATAACGGTTCAAGACTTAACGATGTTATCGATAAGTTCTGAATTTGAGTCTTGCGCTGACTTACCCACCTATTTGTTGGCGATTATTCGAAAGAATTTTTCGTGAACCGGAACAAACAGATGGAGATAACCTTCCTAGCTCGACCGTAAGGTCAGCCACGGGGGATCCCTCCAATATCAAAAAAAAAAAAAATTCCAGTGGTGCACTTGTAAAGTATTTGATTATTTGGTGAAATGTCACCCAATTGGGTTGGTCACCAATTGCAATGGTTTGATTACAGTTTGATCTGTATCACCGATTGTGTTTGAAAGCTTCGAATGAAATTTTTTAAGTGTCACTGTATGAGTTTCCTTTAACAAGTAATCGAACCCAATCGTTCAATGATATGACCCAATGAAAACTCGCAGTCTTTTATACAATGCCATCGTCATCAGAACTTCCATGGAGAAAGGCCCCCTCGTAAGTTCCTCCTCGACTATAAAGCTCTTCTCTGCTCCGACGCCGCAAGGATCGTGAAATCGGGGTTTGCATCAAAGCCTTCGAGAGTTGGTCGATGAGCTTTTAACAGAGATGACAAAAAGGTTAAAGGAGGGGTAGTTTTGGAAATATCATGGAGTATTTTAGATTATTGGATGTTTATAAGGGTTAAAAGCGTATAACATTTTTAACAGGGTTAAGAAAATGATATATGCTTCGAATATTCTAACTCTGTTATTCAATTTTTAACTTGAGGGGTTTTTTGGATTCATGAGTGTGTTTACGTAGGGTTATATGAATGTATGAAAAGGTAAGGGGTTATGTGGATATATGATAGATTATAGAGGATTATATGAATTTGTTCTTTTATTTTTATTTTATTTTAAAAAAAATAGACATTGCTGCCATCACTTTCATTTTTAAAAGCGGATTATAAATTCGAATTTAATGCGATGTTTGCCCTTGGACGATCCGCATGTCACCAACTGTAGCAAGCCTTGATGGAGAAAATATATGTTTTATTAAGACTATTCAATAAAAAAAAAGTATTCCTAACAAATTAAGTATATACTATTCATTATAATATTTGTTTCAATTTTTACAAAATATACATATTATCTTATCTTATTAGATGAAGTATATTATTTTTAAAAAATAAAAATAATTGCGGACTGTAGACTGGACCATGAAAGGGGTTGTTCTATCATTTTTTTGTTTTTATGCCTAATTTCATGTGGGGTGCAGTGTTTTAAAACCCAACTTGGCCGGTTGAACCGGTTAAACCTTCACCTGCTTTGAATTCCGATTCAGTTTACCATCAAAACTCGATGATATAAAAATCGATAAAACTCAATCAACCCACCAATTGAGCTAACGGTTTTTAAGAACCAGCTACGATTTGATTATATCGACCGGTTATTTATCCATACAACTTGTGATTATTACTTGTTAAAATATAAAATATAATAAAAAAATTAGATAACATGTAATAAAATTATGTTATGATGTTCAATAAAAATTTTAAAAGTATTATAATTAAGACTTCATAATTATATAAAGATTTTCTAAAATAATTCATATTCTTATAAAATGATTTATTTAGTTATAAAAATTAATATATTTCTTATGTCAAGATGATGTCACATGTTAAATTCGATTGACCCACCGGTTGAACCAATGATCTTTAACACATTCATTTTTCTGGGTCAATGAACGTTTCGATTTTTAAAACATTGGCGAAGAGAGGTGTGAGATCCAAATCCAGACATATAACATAATATGAGTTCTTCTCTTCGATGATACAATCAGGCTGCAAGCTAGTGAGTGACACCCGATAGGCTTAACAGTTCCAAGAGACATATGAATTGGGTGAGGATGAAGTATTTAGTCTCACATCGCCTAATGGGAGGAGATAACATATGTTTATATATGAGCGCAATTCTTACACACCAAAATGCTTTTAAACCCGTGAGCTCATTTAGAGATAAAACAGACAATTTCTTGTTGTATAAGTCTAAAACGTTACAATTGATATCAGAACATGTTCATTACGCGATGATGGGTGTGACCCCACACAAGGAGGTTACATAGTAAGTCTCATAATTATTTTTAAAAATTATATGCCTTGGGTTAGTGTACCATTATAGACACGGTAAATTATAACAGTTTGTTGAAAGATTGTTAAAAAAATAGGGGAAAATCCAAATTACCTCTATGAACAATGACGGTTTAGAGGGGGTTATTTGGATTTTTTCCTTAAAAAATCCATAGACACTGAAGGAGCTAGATATTGTATGGAAATCCATAAATAGGTTTGAGAGTGTGATATAAATTTGTGTTATCGTCTTTTTTTCTGCTTTGGTCTGACATTATCATCTGTTCTTTTAATCTTGGTTTGATATGTACACAATAAATACAATTATTAAATAGCAGTTTAATAAGACATCTAAACAAGACTTTTTAATAAGGCATTTATGGCTTCATAAGTCGTAACTCTCAGCCTATGCGTGACGCAACAATGGTGAGCGACCCAAAAATCAACAATCCGTACGTAGCAGTGGTACACACAATTTTGTGCACGTAATGCAAATCTTTCAGTATTAGATTTGACACATTATGCTAACGAACAAATGTCTTTTCGATGACATTTTTTTTTTTTTTTTTGAGAGACATGTGGAAGGTACAACCTTCATTATCTTACATATTCTTATTACATCAAAATAAACATATTAATAATTATTATAATTGAGATATTTTATCATTAAATTCTTTGTTTAAATGATAATCATACATATTGAAATAATAAAAACTGATTGTTACGCCTATGCTATTTTAAAATAATAAGAATTGATTGTTAAAAATGCATTAGACAATCAACTAGCTAGCGTTGGATCTAACACAATCTCTCTTTTTGTGTATAATATTTATTATGCACACAGTTTAAAAAGTAAATTCTGAGCATGGCTTCTAACACATTTTAATTTTTCAATATAAAAAATACATTTACAAGAAAATGAAAAATATATTCAAATGAATTGAATGTACACCTGTTATATATTTTCTTAAACTAAGTATATATTAGTCAAATCTTGTATTTATTGGGTAGGGGAAAATGGGGATGCAAAAAAATCCAAAATTAGGTTAGCATCCCTTTTTAAAAATAGGAAAAAAATATCATTCATGTAATAACTTGTGCAATCTCAACATGTCTTGAATTTTTTTAAAGATATATATTTATTTAAAATATATATATCTTTGGCATACTATGTTAAATGTATCTTTTTTTAAAATTTTCATAATCCAGTATATACTTGATTAAAATTCCATATTTTCCTTGGATTTTATTTCGGGTCTGCAAATGAACGAGCCAACACTCAATCCATCCCCAATCTAGTTTGAATTTTGCTATCATGTGACATCCAACCCAAATTGCTAATTCCAGCCCAAACATGAGGAAGCGAAACCAACTAGAACTGCAACTTCCATCGGGTTGAATTTGATTTTTTATTTTTATATGGGTTAAGTTGTTAAAATCAGGTTCGAATTCGGATTTGGATTGAGCAATTTCGGTTTAGTAAAAAATCAAGTTGGATTCAGGTTGGCATCATAGACAACCCGACCCAACCCGAACCGGTAGTAAACACTTATATGATATTCTAAATGGGTCATGAGCCATTGATACTTGATTCTTTACTCTAAATCTCTACATTTGGATCATAATATATTTGTTTTTAGACTTAGATTATTTTAGTGGGTGATTAAAATTTATGAAATATGTGTATTTGTTTGTTAAAAATTAGGCTTGAAAATTGGGTTCCACGGGTTGGTTCGGGTTACCACTGGTTGGGTTCGGATTAGAGTCGTCGGGTTGAAATTCGGGTTGAGTTGGGTTAGGATTGAACACCTTGAATTTCAGGTTGAGTTCAGATTGGGGTCAAACTCGAGCCTTACCCGTCCGAGTTGCAACCATAAAACCAACCCATCATTATAACTGGTCGACGTATCATTAATGAAAGGTTAAAATGCATTTTGATCCCCTTAAATTTGTAAAACCTGCAAAATACTTCTTATAGTTTAAAAATATACATTTACACCCCTCGATTAGCAAAGTAGAAGAGTTGCACCTCGTTCTCCTGGACAACCAAGGTTCAATATCCCTGTCCACTCCAACTATGAGGAGTATTTGCTCTTAAAAGTGTTAGGTTGTGGGCCTTGCGCCCAGTGATCTACATGCATAGCTTTGCTACAAAAATAAATAAATAAAATATATATTTACACCCCGTCGTCAAATTACATGGTAACATAGTAAAAATGATAACATGAGAAATATCATTTCTTGAAATGTATGAATGATTTATATTTATTAAGATACATGGATGTTAATTTGAGATGTAAGAATATTTTTATTAGTTAAAAGTCATGGATTAAGTATCAAATATTATTTTAAATCATAAAACAACACTTTTATGTTACCATTTTTTTGTAGTTTAAAGATGAGTACATAGTAGGGTAAGGGTATAGGTGTGTGTATTTTAAAATTACAATAGAGAGTGACTGTATATTTTTACAAACACCCCCCCCCCCCTTGTTTGGGGTGGAGCATAAATCAATAATAGAGAAGAATACAGAAGAATAGCCCCAAAAAAACTGTTTGTTCTGCAATAATAAACTTTAATAGCTATGTCTGGATAAACTAGAATAAGGCCCGATAACTATTATCAGAAAATGCTGAAATTGTTTATCAAGGTTTATTTATGTTAATGGATAAAAATTATATTATCTGTCATTTAAAAAAAATTATCTCACCTAACACTCTCTGCACACATTCTAAAAATTTATTCTTAAACACAAATAATTTATACAAATGTATAATTATTATTTAAAAAGTCATAAACTTTTATCTTTCTATTATTTATCACTTATTCTTACTTTATTCATGGTGAACCAAACAATAAAAAGATCATTTTTATATTTTTTAATGAGAATAACATAAAATACAACCAAATAAAAATTTATTTATTCAGTTTAGATTGTTATCTATCCTAATATTACTATAAGGGATTAATAATCATATATCATAGCCCAAATTGGGAGTTGGGCTGTGTTTCTGCGGGTCTCACAAACTTCAGTGGATGTACGTGCATTTTACTCTTTATGAAACTCTCCTGACTGAAAACTGAGAAAACCCCCAAAAAAAAAACGGAAAAAAAATTCTTTAACCATGGCGGGAGAGGGAGAGGCAGCAAACCCTAACCCTAACCTAAGGTTCTTCGTTGCGGTCCATGTCGGCGCCGGTTTCCACGCCCCCTCCAACGAGAAGTCCTTCCGCCAGACCATGAAGCGAGCCTGCCTCGCCGCCGCTTCCGTTCTTCGCCAGGTACTCCCCCTCCCTTTGCAGTCATTCGTTTATGAATCAAAGTGTTTGTTCATCTGATTCATCGTTTTTTTTTTGGGTGATGTTTGTGATCAGAACCCCAGCGGATGCTTAGATGCTGTTTCAGCAGCCATTCAAGTGTTAGAGGTTTGTAATCTGTTTTAGAACTATTTAGAGATTGTTCAGATGAATTTCTTAGGTCATTCATGTCTTCGCGTGTCTGAAGGATATATGTATTGATTTTTATGTCCTAATTCTTGGTGGGACGCATGATGTGCGTACTCTCTGTAAAGTTGGACTGAAAGAAATTGGTGGAATAGGCATGCATGAGGAGTTCATGCTCATGAGAGATCTCCACACATTACAATAGATTGTTCAACTTCACTGTCATTTTAGGGAAACGAGTTTATGATTGGGTTACTATGAGCAAAATATTGTGTTGAGTTTCTGTCCTGGTGTTAGATTTGTTATGAAGATATTTTCGTCAGATTCATTGGTTTATTGATTCGTCTCTATAAAACTTGGTCATTGCTTGTTTCAATTGTTGCATTGAATACAAGTTTTTTTAATCATCCGAAGTCTCTTTAGTATGAAAGTGTAGATATAGATTGTGGTTCACTAACATTAAGAATATCTCTTCTTTCAACTTATTGTGCATTTTTGTTTCAATTTATCAATTTTTTTTTACTTTTCTGAATGTATTAAAAGATTTAAGATGCCTTGTGCGAGAATGGTTAAATTTGTGTAATAAGCAACATATATTGAGAAAATATGATGCAACCTGCATAATGATTAGGAATAGAATTACGATTTACAAATTAGCATCATTACATTTGAACTTAGGAAATGTTGGATCAAAGTGAGTCCTTGCATTAGATGACTATGTGCAAGCGCATAATTCAAGGTATCATCACTATCTTGATATGTAGAATTTATATTTCTTAGTTTGTAATTGATGAATATAATTTTTTATGTTTTGCAAAAGAATAACTTGAATACTGTTTTTCCATTTTATCTGGCTGTATAGATAATACATTCTGTTGCCATTTAGAACTGATCACTGCATTTCCAATAAGTTGAAGTGCAAGCTTGATTTAATATTGATTATTGAGCCTTTACTTGTGCATATACACTATACAGCAAGAGTGACGATGGGAAAGCTTAAGAGTGATACTGTTATTCCATGCTGAAGTCCCCCCTCCCTTTTTTAACTGATTTTCATTAACCAGAAAAATATTGTGAAGAAATTATTTTTTCTATAGGATGATCCAATCACAAATGCAGGCCGAGGTTCAAATTTGACAGAGAGAGGTCATGTAGAATGTGATGCAAGTATCATGGATGGCTCTTCTGGAGCATTTGGAGCTGTTGGAGCAGTCCCAGGTACTTTGGTGCATGTTCATATTTCATAAACATTGTAATCTACAATAAGTTAAGGTGACCTTGATTGTCATAGAATATTGTTTTATGATTGTGTTGAGAGCTGAACGATCAGCTCATTTTACGAGTCAACCTAAGCAAATCAGATTATTTTTTTATGGATGATCGGTTACTTTATGAAGCTACTATGTTTTATAAGGTACCTGTACATAATCCTTTTTAATTGTAGACAGGTGTGCGGAATGCCATTCAAATTGCTGCTCACTTGGCGAGGGAGCAAATGAAAGGACCTTCTTCCCTTGGTCGAATACCGCCCATGTAATAAAATGTTTATTATCATCATTAGCATGAAACTGGTTTTGATTGGTTGAGTTGCAGTGTTGAATTGTTCATTCACAAATATGTAAGCATTGTGATTAATTTTTGTGCTCATTTTGGTGAAGTTGGAATTGCATTTTTTTTTTGTCGGTTTCTTCAAATTTTTAATTAAACACATTGCATCATACTTGGCCCTTATGTCCTATGTTACCTGGATCCTTCATTCTTCAAGGATCACAAGCACTTATTATGGTCTTGTATGCTTTCACAGTTTCACGTCCAGATTTAAAATGAATCTCTCAACATATTTCAAATGTTTTTCTCCTCATCATTTATTCATTTTCGGCTGGATTTTAAGTATTCATTTCCAATGAGGGCATATGCCTTATATCTGCCATGTATTTTATTCATGATGTTTATTCACTGCACTAAGCACATTATTTTTATTTCCAGTTTCTTGGTTGGTCAAGGGGCACGTGAATGGGCAAAGTCTAAAGGCATAATTAGACCAGGAGCTCCTCCAGAGGCCGACATGGTATTTTGTCTGGTTTTGCTTAAATATATAAAATTCTGGTGACAGCTAGATACCTGAAATTTTCTTCTATTTCAAAAAATAATTTGGAAACAGGAAAGATACCATTTGATATGCTTGTATTTTGAAAACAGTGGTTAGTAACTGAGAAGGCCAAAGCACAATGGTTGAAATTCAGAGAAATGCTCATTGATGCCGAGAGGAGTAGTGAATCTGCCACCAAGGATACTCCTAGTCATCATAGTGAAACTGCTAAATTGCAAGAAGCATCAGGTTTTCTTTTCTTGAACTATGATACACTTGAAGTTGTCACTGCTATTCCTGATATGCATAAACTTTGAAAGAACTCCTATCGTAATATTCTTTTAGCTTGTTTTCGTGTGCGAGAGACCACTTAGCCATTGCTTGTGCAGAGCTGGGGCCTGTTAAAATAAGGACGAATCAATATTAAAATCCATTTATAGGAGGAGCCCATGTGGAGATATGCTTTCTAATATGGCTAACTTTCAGGAATAAATGTGTCCCCTCCCCTCATTTGAGGATAAGTGTGTTATGTTGATGTGGGAACAAATGCAAAAAAAGATGGTAAGGTGGTGGTGTAGTTGGGGGTCTGGAGGAGCCAAGCAGATAAGTAGGATTTTTTGTTGTATGGAAAACTGTTGTTAAATTCCTAAATCCAAGGCAGTTGGTTTTGGTCTTGGATTCAGTGTTATGATATGATCTGAGCATTATATCCTTTATCATATTGGATCAAAATCAAAGAATTATTTGTGCCCATAAGGACTCCTAGATGCTATTTGGGCCATTTGGCTAACCAGGAACCACATTATTTTTCGAGGGTCACCATGGTACATCAATAATATTTGTGACTCGATTGAAAAGTTCATCAAAGATGGGGAGTTTTCTGTGCGAGGGGTACAGGGTTCTTTTCATGAGAGGGAAGCTTGTCATCAAGGGGTATGAGAGTCCTGACACTCCCCCAGGGGTGTATACACCTTGTCTGCCTCCTTTGTGTGTGTTTCTGTTTCTTTCTTCTCTGATTTTTCTTTTTTTTTATTGGCCCTTGAACTATGTACTCCATTCTATTAAGTATTAATACAATGGTGGTATAAAGTCTACCCGTTTCATTTTCAAAAAGGACTCCTAGATGCTGTTTCGTGCATGTTTTTCCTCAATTTCTCTGTTTCCCTCTCTGTACACTTCCTTTATTCTTCATCTTTGTTCCTTGGTTCTGCCATCACCCAAGGATTCAAAACAAGATGACAGCAGGCCTCCAAAAGAGCATTTAATGCTGGCATGTCATTCTGTGTGGGAGGTTATCTCCAGTGCTCGAAAGCACGGACACGGCTGGAGGGGTCCCGTACCCGTGTCCGACACGTGTCGGACACGGACACGGCGGGGACACGGCATGGACACGTGTCGGATACGCCTCCAGCCGTGTCTGTTGAAATGGGCTGCATTTTTGGTCCGGACACGGCCCAGGACACGCCGGGGACACGGCACAGGACACGGCCCAGCCCAGTTTCAGCCCAAAAAGGAAAAAAAAAATCAGACTACCTCTCAGCTTCTTCTTCTTCTTCTTCAGTCTTTACTGCTTCTTCTTCAGTATCTGCTGCTGCTGCTGCTGCTTCTTCTTCTTCTTCTTGTTCTTCTTCTGCTTCGTCTTCTTCTTCTTCTTCTTCTTTCTTCTTCTGCTTCTTCTTCTTTCTTCTTCTGCTTCGTCTTCTTCTTCTGCTTCGTCTTCTTTCTTCTTCTGCTTCGTCTTCTTCTTCTTCTGCTTTTTCTGTTTTGTTTTTTTCAGACAGGGGAGGCGAGGAGGGGAACAGTGGAGGCGGACTTGAAATAGGATTTCAATCTGTTTTGTTTTTTTTTTTATAATTTTATATTTATTGTTTATTTTTAGGGTGGAATAAATTGTCTTGTTTATTTTTTTGCACTCACACATTACGGTCATTTTTCAGTCTTAAATTCAATATACAATTGTTTTGAATTTTATAAAAACATGTACTTCATCTCATCTATAAGATACATGTTTTCATATAAAAGGAAATATATATACTCCACTGAATTGTAGATATAACATAGAATATTTTAATGTTTGTATATCATGTTTTGTAAATATAACAAGGAGCTTTTTAGAACATTGACCCAAACCCATTTAAAACAGTCCACAAGTTACCAAACCATTTAAAATGACCCAAAACAATCCATTTAAAACATGGTGGTGTATGAAAAACATTTAACTTCATATGGATATGCAATATATATTTATTATATTAATTTATTTGTTGCCGTGTCCTAGCCGTATCCGTGTCCTATTTTTTTTAAAATTGCCGTGTCGCCGTGTCCGTGTCACCGTGTCCCCGTATCCCGTGTCCGTGTCCGTGCTTCATAGCTCCAGTGTATAACCTGAGGTCAGATGCACTGACAAACAGAAAATGCTTTTATATATAATGTTATAAATCTGGAGTGTTGTCCAATTGATAAGATTCTGCATTAGGTTGATATTTATTGGCAATGCACTCATGTCTAGAGGATTATTTCTGTCATTTAATTTGTGCTTTGCAGTCATCTTATTGTTTCAAATATACAACAGAGAAAATAATGACATTAACAACAAAAAATAATGACATTAAGCTATGCCAGGCTAAAGTTTCTCAAGACAGTTTTCAGAAATTTTCTAAATTAAAATTGTATAAGTTGAATCATTTTATTCTTTTGCAGATTGGGGACATTTTAATCACTAATATCATGATTTCTTGGTTTTTTTTTCCATGTTTCGGAAGTGACATGCAACAGCTTTATTAATGCATTTTTAACATGGACATTTGTCACTTTTCATTTCAGCAGTAGAAATAGAGGCCCAAAATGTTACAGAGGAGATCATCAACCAAAGTGAAAAACCATGTGAGGAATTTGAGGATTGCCTTATGGATACCGTGGGAGTTGTTTGTATTGATGCCCTTGGATGTGTGGCTTCTGGGGCTTCCAGTGGGGGTATTGCCTTGAAGGTGAAGTTTCTAATACTTTTACATTTATTTGAAATTTATATCACCATATATGATGCATGCCTATCATCATATTGCATAACTTTGAATGTGCCCCGTGTGCTATCCCTTTCATCTACTTGTGAGTTACTGAGTTGTTTTAGGAATTATGATATCCTCATACTGATTTGTTCCCTTTTGAGCTGTTGATCTTTTTATTTTCCAGTCCAACAATTATGCAGTTGGAGCTGCTTCAGTGGTGTCACAAACAAGATAAAGGCACTGATTCTATCTTGTCAATTTCTCTTATGATGTCTGTGTAAGCAATTTTTGGATGTTTAATATTATGTGGCCTACCATTTCATAGATGCCTACTTGGACTATTAGTTTGTAATTTTGACTCCCTGAGGGCACTAGGTTATATGAACCAGAGCAATTATAAGGATGGGTTCCTGAACTATTAAACCTGCATAAGTTGTCCTACTATTAGACTATGGAAGCTGTAGAGCTTCTTTGTCCCATTATGGAGGATGATTAACTGAAGACAGTCCATGTACTGGTAGCCGAGCTGCAATTCTTCATATGGATATTATCATAAGAAAAATATGAGGTGTACCAAATTTGTAGAACTCTCTTCTGCATCATTCCCTTGGTGTTGTCAAGTCTACATGCTGATAGTGAACATTAAACTCTTGCACATTAGTGTCATTCTTCTGTTGGATGTTAGCAGAATGGTCAATGTGGACAGAGCGAAATGAGAAAACAATGATGGCCTAATTAGCGTGATGCTAAATTCATGTAAAAAAAAGGTACCTAAACAGATATTTAAACTCATTTGAAATCTACACAAAATTTAGCATACTACAATTATGATGGTTTTAGGTTATCATGCATGTCTCCAACAATTGTGGTTAGTTTTTGAATTCTTGGGTTATTCCTTCATAGGAAAATGACATGGGTAGTTGTCAAATTGATTGTCCAGGTTGATGGGCGTGTTGGATTGGCTGCAATGTACGGGTCTGGCTGCTGGGCATCATCAAAAGGTCCCTTTGGGAGCCCATGTATAGTTGGTTGTTGTGCAACAGGTGCTGGAGAATATCTAATGAAAGGATTTGCAGCTCGTGAATGTTGTGTGTCAGCATCATTGTAAGCTTCATGAACCAAATTTTTGATATGTAAAGGTTGCTTTCAGGGTTTTCTCAAGTGCCACCAGATAAGCATCTCTCTGTTTTGGAGTGGGTTGCCTGCTTTTTTATTTAAAAAAACTCGTTGTAATTGATTTCACCAAGAGGTTTCTGGTTACCTCTGGACAACCACTAAGATTGATGGGTCATGATAATTTGATTGTTCTATTTTTTCTATATTAGAAATTCATAGTAGTTGGATTTGAATATTTTGGATTTGAGTTGCACAACTGGTGCATCCTTTATCAAGGCAAATAGTGTGGCCTAAGTCTTTTATAATGTTATGTATCATTGACAAAGGAGTTTCTTCAGATATTCTGTTTTCTTATTATTGATTTACCAGTTGGGTATTTGATTAAGTTTGTCATTTGTTGAACTACACACAAATGATTATCTTGCTTGGTATAGGTCACAGGCAGGTCCAGCCTCTGCATGCATCAAAGTTTTGCGGTCTGTTATACAGAATAGTAGCCACCATAACAATGACAGAGGTGCTGGAGTGTTGCTTGTGCAGGCAGATGATCCAGAGGTAGTGATCATTTTTCAGTTGATGCCCCCTTTGAGATGATTTATGATGTTTATTCTGCTTTAACTTCATCTTTGCTTCAGTTGAGTGCGGCCGAGCTTGTTGCTGCATATTCATCAGCATCTTTTGGGATAGGTTACTTTGGCAGTTCTATGAACTGCCCCAAGGTAGCATTTCTGGTCACTTTCTTGTAGAGAAGTTGTATTTATAGAGATCTCTGAGTTAAAGTCCATTCATATGTTTGTATCAGCATCACTTTTCCTTTTTTTCATGCAGTGTTGATTTAGACTCATGGTGTTACGGTGGTTTCTGGAAAAATAAAAAATTGTGTACATGGGGATACATATATGCAGTTAATGTGTAGAAGAGAAAGTAAAACATAGAGAAACACCAATTTCTAATTCAACCGTGTTAATTCTTGAACAATAATTTCATTGATGAGTATTGTGGGAAACACCATGCACGAGCTATTTTTACTATGCAGCGCTAGCCAAATGTATGTTATAAAATGTGAGGGACAGTCATTCCTGCAGTCTCTTTTGCAGCCCCCAACATGTTTTTAAAATTTTTTTAAAGTATATATATGCTTGTCCAATGAAGAATGTATTAGGTTTTCCGCTCAAATTTGTTATCTCATATCTTGAAACTGTTGATGATTTTCGGTGCTCCCCTGATTTTTGATGTCTTAATTGCAGCCAGTTTTGTCCTGAAATATGAAAATGAATTGAAGCTTTGAGGAATACTATTATTCATCTCTCTTATTTGCAAAATTATTGTAGCATACGAGTTTCTAACTAAACCAGCTTTCATTTCCTGTAGGTATCAATACTCAGAACTGCAAAACCAGCAAGTGGCAATATCAACCATTTCGGAGTGAGGATTGATTTAAGTTCTAAAGATTCTCGTTGATAACATTTAGATTATTGTATTCCATGGGATAGATTTTTTTTTCTCCCACTTTACTCTTTAGAGGCAGCAGAAAAAATCACCCCCAGAAACAACATTGGGGATGTGTCTTATATACAGTTTCATCTGTGTATGTACACAGTAGGGTGATTTCTGAGGTTTTCTCCAGTATTTTTGTTTTAATTGCATCGTGATTGTGATTGATGGTAGGTTTATACTGTGATTGATGGTAGGTGCAACCTGAATAAAAGGGATGAGATGCTTAGCATAGATGCTTGGTCTGATTGTAACCTGAGGTTGTGCTTGAATAGCTCATCATGCCTTCATGATAAAAAGGTCACATGTTGTCAATCAAACCCTGATGAAGGTTGATTTTGCATTCATTCTAATCTTCTTTTTTGATTGAGAGTTTTTGGTGGCTCCTTTATCTTCCAATTCATCTTTCCAAGTATATGCTTCATTAGAGATTTCATACACGGTTAGAGTAATTGCATATGATTGTAGGATTATAATACTGTACGAACATATTTTTTTTATTGATTTATTTGTTAACGAAATAAATATTTTTGTAAAAAATAGGCTGGCATAAGTGTTTTAGGGAAAATGATACACCTTGCTCAATTGCAGTCCACACTATTTTTATTTTAAAAAATCATACTTTTCTATTGAAGTGAATACTGTTATATAAAATAATGTATATATTGAGATACAATTGTATGTTTTTTTTTTCATTTTGAAAAAATGTAAAAACAATTTGCACCAAAAATATGATAGAATTTTATATAATATGATAACGCAGTATATATTATGTTATCATAGTGCATAGTGTTATAAAATGAGCTGCAAAATGGGCTGTGCATCAACGCTTGTGTTTCTAGTACTAACAAAGAGTTGTCATTGCATAACAGTTTAGAAAATGATACATTCATGCCCATCTGCAGGTTTCAATGTATTCATCTAAATAAATCAATATATTTTTTAAAAAAAATAACAAAAATTAATTTCTTATACTGTACTGGTGGGCTATATATTACATTAGAACATTATATATTCTATTATTACCGGGAAAAAATCAAATAATCTCTTGTAAACTGTTTAAAATTCATATAACCCACTAATTTTTTTAAGTCCATATAACTATCTGAAAATATCTATCTAAATTCAAATAGCCCTCTGAATCAAAATTCTACTAACGGATGAAAAATATCCTTCTAATATTCCATTTGGTTAACTCTGACTAAAAACACAATATACAAAAAAAAAACTCATACAATGCGTTAAAAATGCAAAAAACAATCTATAAATGATAAGTTTGCTCCTCCTAATAGATTAAAAAACTCTATCCGTAAGAGTTAAACCATCATTTATAAGGATTTTTTGTATTTTTAACACATTATATGAGATTTTTTGTGTATTATGTTTTTAATCAGGATTAACCAAATAAAATATTCATCATGGATCTATCAACAGAAATATAACTCAGAGGGTTATATGGATTAGTATAGGTGTTTTCAGGGTTATACAGACTTTAGGAAAAAACATGAGTTATATGGATTTCAGACAGTTTGCATAACAATAATGATTCCCAAACCCCAATTTCACAGGCCCCAAATAGGCTCCATGAGGTGGCATCAAGACATTACCTATTATATCCTTAATAACCACCTCAAGATTTATTCCGAGAATCATGGAATATCATCAATTCCTTAATTTCACACCAAACGCGATAATAAGACCAAAATCAAGATCTTTGTGAGAATTACCAAAAAATGTAAAAAAGGGCTTGGATGTCTTCTAAGATGTCTTCTAAGATGTTGGTGAACCGCACCAAAGGCGATGGAGATTTATTCGTTTTCATATCACATTCTCTCAGTGGCAAGAATATCCTCTCACTTATAGCCCGTTTGGATGCCGAATAAACCCCGGATAACTTCGGATAATCCCGGATAAAATTTGAGTCCCGTTTGGAAAGCCCTGATAACCCCGGATAAAGTGTGCTAGAAAAAATTAGTATAAAGTGGTATATGGATTTCAATCAACCCCTAGAATAAAAGTTATCCTAAGTTATTCCATCCAAAGAATAAGTGGGTCCACTGTCAAATCAACTGTCACCACCTTTTATAAATCACCTGTCAAATCAACTATTATTACGTTTTTACCTTTTATAAATTCTTATCCATACTTTTTCACATTTTACTCAAACAACAAAATATTTATTCTTACGATTTTCAACGAGAATAATTCAAAAACATAACCAAACACAAAATCACTTTATCCTTATTTATACTCACTATACTTGGATAAATAAATATCCAATAATAAATCCTATTCTGTATCCAAACGGGGGCTTAAAGATCGACGATCAGGTTCTGTTTTATTTTTTTTTATCTAATTCATTGAATATTTTTTTGTTCAATTGGGAAAAGATGAGGCTTTGTTTCGATGGGTTTGATGATTTTTTTAGGTGTTTTTTGAATTTAATGGTTCTTTTTTAAGAATTTTTTTTTTATCAAGTTCTGTTTTTCTTTCATTCGTTGATTGTTTGGTTTAATTGGGAAGGTACTACTAAAGATTGTTTGTAAGATATTATTGTTATATTGTTATATCAAAACTATAAATGTAACAATCTGTTGTATAAAATGTAACAGTGTTGTGTGATTTATATAAAATGTAACAGTCTATGTAAGTATAGAATGTAGCCATGCTTCTTAGTACATTATCATATTGTTACATTCAATGTGATTATAGTTGTTTGTGTTTTTTTTGTCCTGTTACATTTGTGTATTTGTGTGATAAAATGTAAGTATGTAACATATTTGTTATGCAACAATATCAAAATGTAACAGTTCATTTTAGGTATGTTACAGAAAAAAACATTTTTAATCAACTTAATTTTTTGTTACATTTGTATTTTTCTTGTACTTATAACTGTTACATTCATGTGTTTGTAACCGTTACATTCATTGTGATTAAAACTACTTGTGTTTTTTTGTACTGTTACATTCAATTGTTTGTGTGATAATATGAAATATATTTATTATGTAAATGTAACAGTCTCATTTTGTGTAGTTTCAAAATCATAAATGTAACAATTCTGTGTACTTTCAAAATCATAAATGTAATAATTCTCATTTTGTTATATTTTATCAAACATTCAAAACAGTATGTTTTAAATGATCATGTGAATTTCGTATATCCATTAAATCTTTCACAAAGCATATAAATTTAAAAAACAATTTAGGTAAGTTTCTGTGTAATTTAGGTAAGTTTTGGTATAAGTGAAATAGAAAATTCAATTACTAAATAAGGATTTCAAATTTTGAAATAGGCAAATTTTAATGTAACCGAAATTCACGTGAAAGATTAATAACTGAAAAGAAAAAAAAAAGGGATTTGGATTAATGAGATATATTTTTAATGAATGTCATATTCGTATTTTGACATTTTACAATTTTTTAAAAGTCAACAAGCCAACTAATAAGGTGATGACACTTCATAGTGCTTGTGAATGGGGCTTATAACTTGGGGTCTGGATATCACCACTGTTTACATAATTATATGTTATAATGTAGAGTTAGCTGTCGGGTTGTCCTTAAGACTACAGAAACGATGGTAGAACGGACTGTATCAGATGCCCCCTCCCCCAACTAATAAGGTGATGACACCTTCATAGGACTTGTGAATGAGGCTTATAACTTGGGGTCTGGATATCACCACTGTTTACATAATTACATGTTATAATGTAGAGTTAGCTGTCGGGTTGTCCTTAAGACTGCAGTAACGATGGTAGAACGGACTGTATCAGATGCGCCCCCCCCCCCCCCCCCCCCCCCCCCCCATTAAACGAAGTCTTTAAAACCTAGAAATAAAAAAACATGAATGTGATGAGACATCACGCGGAACATGTGATAGAAGTACACGCCGTTTGTGAGACGTCATCAATGGTACACGCGCAAACGGCCATCGATGGGGAGGGAGGACATCTCCGTAAATTAAGTTCTTATGGAGGGCTCCCCAATCATAAGTTACCACCCGCCATGCAGACAACCGACCCGGTTCCTTGTAATCTCCGAATATTATTTACTATTATCATTTCTAATTCAGATTCTTCATCTAATACCATTTGTTATACTTCATTCTTAAAAATCTTAAATTCTTAATCCCCCAAACATACTGTAGTACCTCATCTTGTAGAGTTGGCTCTCTCTGTCTCTCTCTCTCTCTCTCTCTCGGTTTTCTATTGGATTGGTTAGGGTTTTGGAAGGAGAGGCCGAGGCTGTACGAGGGTGACTGTTCATGCAGGTTTTCTGGAGGGACAGCCGCTCTGAACAGGTCTTTGAATACCACCTATTCTATTCCTGCATTCTTTCTCTCTCTCTCTCTCTCTCTTTCTCGTGATTCAATAGTTCATATGGTTTAAAACATTTTCTAGTCTTTTATAATCAATCACACATTTTGTTATCAATTCTAGGGGTTTATTTAATAACTTTCTCGGTCTTCTTTTGCTGGAACACCCAATGAAACGTTGTTCACTTTGGATTTCTCGATTATTCCTTTCAATGGAATATATATATATATATATATATATATATATATATATATATATATATATATATATATATATATATATATATAGTCGAATGATAATATGCGGCGGGTCGCATGGTGCGGACGCGACGTCGTTCGTCCGATCGCGGGTTCATCACATCCAACGGTCGATGTGAATATATATATATATATATATATATATATATATATATATATATATATTTCCGATAATATGCGGTCGGTGCGGTCGTGCGGATTCGACGTGCGTCGTCCGATCGCGGGTCCATCGCATCCAACGGTCGACGTGAATCGCACCCGACCGTCCGATGCGATGGACCTGTGATCGACGGCCCGTGAATTGCGACCGCACGACCGCACGACCGTATAATATCACGACTCATATATATATATATATATATATATATATATATAGGATGCTTGTGTTATTATCAAAGTGATCTTATATCAAAACTAAAATTTATATTTTTTTCTTTTACATGTAAATTCTAAAGATCCCAAATACGTCTTTTATGTAATAATTATGGACTAGAATTATCAACCTTTTTTTAAAAAATTTCAATATTGTTATCAAAATCAAAATTTATGTTTTTCTTTTTTCATGTAAATTCTAAGGAGTCCATGTAGACCTTTATGGGGGTAAATGTTGATGTTGATCATGAGCTGTTATGTGGGGATACATTCAGACGTGTAATCTCATTCCGATCCCCTCATTAAATTCAATATGTGTGTATATATATATCCATGGAATTTTGACTCACTTAATACACCACACTGTTTCATTAAAAGATAGGGGAAGTCCTTTAACAGGTTTCTTACGTTACATGACCAACACTGGTCTTTGTTTTGACTTGGAGTCACCTCTTTCAACTATAAACAGAACCAACATTTGACACACACACACACAGAGAAAGACAGAGAGAGAGACAGAGAGAGACTACCCCCCCCCCCCCCCCCCCCAAGTGAAGTTTTGGTGGAAACCATGAGACTCTTTTGTGCTTCTTCTTCTTCAGCTGTTTCTGCTCGTTTTTGGAAGAAACCTCGGATAAGGGTAAGGCTGAGGATCAAAGCATTTGAGGAGAAAAGAGTGAGGTTTTACATCATACGAAGGTGCCTTGTCATGCTGGCTTGCTGGAGGGATAACTCTGATTAGATGTTGTTGTTTTTGTCACAAATTATTGGAGATGTTTTGTACATTTTTTTTTTGGTTTTCTTGGTTTGGTTGGTTTTGTAGTGGATGATGTGGAAATGGGAAGTGAAAGAAGAGGTTTGTGTTGTTGGAGATGTTGTATTAACTTGAGTCCGGAGGTTTTGGTTTCTAACTAATCTCATTTTATTTCTTCTGTTAATTTGAATGCCTGGTCATTTGTTGTTTTCTTGTGTTCATTGGGGCGTGATTGGAATTGAGGGAGTAGTTTCATCAGTTCTGAACACCTTTACCAGAATGTATGGCACACTGATGATCTTATTCATTATATATGCATTATTATCTCAATTAATTGTCACATTTTATTGGCTTCATCCCCCATAATTGGTCATGAATGCTTCTATTAGTAATTTGGTTGCTCCTACTCTCTCACTAAATAAAAAAAATAAAAATAAAAACCATCAGCAAATACGAGTGTCACATAGATTATGATTTTTATAAAATAATGTAAGAAGCATACTACATGAGATTTAGATTAACTTGTAACAATCTTACATGTTTAGCATGTGATAATTTTACCTCAGGTCTCCACTGGAACATCTCCACTGAAACCTGTATCTCATCCCATCTTATATATTTTTTGAGTGTATCATTCAAACATGCACCTTTATTTTATTTTTTTAATGAAATATACACACACTCTAATAAAGTATTTATTATATATATGATATATCCAGCACACCCAAAGCAAAATATCATATGCTTCATCTAATAAACCATGCACCTTTAGTTATGAGATGACTGTGTATTAACATTTTGGATTGTATCTTTACATCTTGGGCTTGTGACTTCTGTAACTCGGCCCAATGCTTAATGGATACAACTTTGTATTACTCTTCGTTCTTCAAGTGAAGCCATTCATACAATCTATCTACATTACTCCTGAACATTAATAATCCATCTTATGCCACCAAAATCCAATTTTAAACCATTGGGACAATGAGTTGTGCTGATTCAAGCTGCAGGTGCTTCATAAAATATATCTGGCAGAAATGATGGTACAATCTCTCAGTCACTAGTCCCACTACATAATCACAAAAGACTAGGAAAAAAAACAAAACTCCTTGAAACGTAAAATCTTCTCAGAATTGGTGACAATGAATGAAGATTTGAATTTCTTGTGGCCCTGCTAGATACAATGCTGAAGAATCGGAGGTTCTGCAAATGCTGTTGGAGGCTCCACATGAGAGTCAGATGGAAAACACTTCACCAAAAACTGAATTCCCTTACATCTTTAATCCTTCTCCACAAGTAAAAATGCACACGTGAATGATAAGGTTTCTCTTGGTATCATGAGCAATAGAGACGGTCCTCATTATTTAGATCGGCTCCTTGCAGCGTTTCTTCTCGCACAGCATGCAACGAAGTATACCATTGACTGAAATCACACAACGAAATAGCAAGACATGTTAGTGCTACTAAAAAAGATGAAATAAAATTTATCGATACATACTATCAGGACAATATAAAGTGTCAATGAAGGACTGTAAGAGAATCAGGTCTTACGATGTCTGCACCTAAAAGAAACAAATTTTAGTGATACAAATCAAACCAGTTGTTCCTACTGATAATATGACTTTAATATATATATGCAGTATATCTCTATGAATCGAGACTTTCTGCAGACAAAATTAAGCTACTCTGTTGATTTTTTTAACCAAAGTAAATCATCTGAAATTCGATTGTGCTATAAAGTGAAGGGGGCACCATTTCAATCAAAATTTTGTATACCATATACCCTTTTACATCTACTGCGAATTTCCAATCTCATTTAATGAAGCAATCCCCACCAACAATATTAAAGAAGGATGTGATTCATTGCATTTGAGCTGATACAAAATCCAAACTTTTCGAACATATATACCATGACAGCGTTACTGTCAACTACTCTGGCTATTATTGGGATCTAAAATCTGTTATGAATTAAGTGAAGAAAGCATACCAACACAACAAATAAAATGACGTTGAAAATTGCAACTATTCTCCATTCTGTTTTCATGTACTGCGCAACTCCAGCCCTGAGTGAAATGTAGAACGATGTTGAGAATATGGAAAACAAATGTAAAAAGAGAATAAGAGGGTCTTTGGAATTACTTGCAGGAATCACAATTGTAACACTTGATGGATTTTGAATTTTTGTAAAGCTTGCAGTCATTGTTGGTGCTAATGGGATGGAAGCTCAAATCATAGTAGGAAGCATTCACAGCAGGATACCCACATCTGTAGACAGTAACGAAGTATTGCATTAAAATGTCATCTCTATACACCGGATAAATGATTAACAAAAAGATTCCTTGACTGACATTAGATGTGTAAGTTTGTGAGAATTATGTTTTAAGAATGGAAAATATATCATCAACATTGTCCATCTCTACTTCATATTAGCACCAGTGACAGGGGACTAATGGTATTTGTTTTATGTTGTAAGCATGTGCTTGGTCTTTAAATTGAATATTGTATTATGTTGGTCCAGTTCTACTGTGGCTTTGAATTATAACTGACAATGTATTCATCAAGGTGATCAACGATGTCCTTTATTTGCTGGCCAAATTAATCTTCAAATAAACAGGTCAGATTTTTCCATGACAAAAGAAGTGGATGTTGATAAAGTCAGTCATTCCTGCAATCGCCACTTCCCCAACCTGGTATATACTAGTCTAGATTAGGAAAATGAAAAAATGTATGGATTCAATTTATTAGAGTATACAATTCATTTGTTATAGAGGTATGTATTTCATTAGACTAGTATATACATTAAAAAAAATCAAAACATAATGGGGGCTGCAAAAGTGACTGGAGGAGTGACTGTCCCTAACATTTTCCAAAAGCAATTTCTACAATGAATGCACATACTCGGATGGGGGTCGGCAGCAGCCAGCCTCAATGGGGGTCAGTTTTGCTTGTTTATACTCCTTCAAAGTCTGAGACAAATTTGACAACATGTCAATATGAAATCACGTAACACCAAACTTACTAAGATAGAACATACCTTGTATTTCTTTGGCAAGTTATTGCAGTCCTCAGACTTGACAAGGCAGTCCTTCAGGTGCTTCCAGTTCCGTGTGTTGTTCAACTAATATGATTGTCATCAGAATTCAGAACATATAGCTATGTGAAGCTTAAAATGAGTCCAGAATGTTAAGACAATTTTAATGACAAGAAAGTGGCCTCACTTGTTTCAAAAACCAAGAATGATAATCTTGAAGTTGATACTCCTTGTACCTGCATAAGTCACAGATAATGAAGCAAGATATCAATGGCAGTATGAATAATTTTCAGTCATCTCTTTCCAATTACAATGCCCATCATTCATCAACCTCTGAGGTTACGGTGAAACAAAATAATATGATCGACATGACCAACCTTACCTCAATCCAGTGACGGTGTGACCAGATCCATTATTTGTCACAATAAACCTAAAAGAATAAATTTGATTAGATAAGAAAACAATCTAATAGACTTCATGTCAAACCAGAAGTTTGGTGCAAAGGAAGCAATGAGGCTTGAGGAAGAAAATATGCACGAGATGGAAATAAATGAGAAGCAAAGCACACTCCTAGTATGATAAAATGACAAGCCTCATATGACTTGATATAATCATCAAGGTAGTGCTATACGGGGATTATTGAACTATAAGTTCATGGTGACATTAGCAATAAATTTGTTTCTAAATTCACATGGTAGAAACCGATTGTTTAATAGCTTTGCAGATCATGCGATTGCCAAGGCTATAAACTGTGACATGTGGATGTGTAGGCGGTGATTACCAATAAGGTCATGATGGTAGCTTGTTCCATTTCATAGAAAAAGTTGATCAATTTCACTGGCGTGTTGAATTGAACAATTCAATATGATTTTATCCTTGATCGAAGTTGTGTTGTTCAACATAATCCGAACATTGGTATATAACTATTCCTTTCTTCATACACCTTGGCACATTCATCATCTTCTTTTAGATAAATAAGACGAGTGGTAAATAATGCTTGCACAACAGTTTGTGTTTTTGCACTAACATACATGGGGTTACTTTGTTTCATGGATGATTGAATACTAGTAACCTTAAAGGCCCTCATTCTGCATCTTATATATCAATATAAATGCATAAGGATAAGGAAACTTACAAGGGATTAAATATATCATTCATAAAAGAAGGTGATGGAAACCATCAAACACCATGCACAGACAATCTTAATAAAAGAGAAAATTGTTATCCATGCATGGAAAAATTATGAAATTGTGAGAAGGAAAGGTACTTATAAAAGGCACACTGGATGGCATTGAAATATGACAACCCAATCATTAAGTAGGCATCATCAAGCATTCATGTAGATAAATTACAACAAAACAGATTCATTGTTCAGATACTTACGCCAACACCGTAAACACCAAAATGGCCACCAAAATCAAGCACAACATCACCAGATACTGCAATAGCACCTGTCAAGGCCAATCCAAATATTTCCCAAAACCAGAGAAAGCTTTAAAAAGTCCATAACTCAATATACTGCATCTTCACTAAAGGAAGGATACAACCCACAACAAGAAGGAGACATTCTTCAGTGCACCTAGAAAGCCAATTAGAGATCTGAAAAAAAAATTGAAAAATGTGAAACAAGAAACCAAATTAAAGGAGACAGAAAGGTGAAGAGAATAAATATCCAACATGAAAAGGATGATGGCTCCAAGGCCCAACACAGGGAGTGTTAAGGTCTTCCGACAATTGTCGTGGTGGGTGCTCATCCACACCCCAAAACATATGACAGCTATTGCTATTATCTGCAAGATCACACAAATTCAACGATGTAAAAAAATAAAAATAAAAAATCAAACATAAACCAATACAACAAAAACATCACTCATCCTTTTTCCATTGCATTCTAATTCTCATTACATCTATAGTATTGGAAAATGAAATGTCCAGGCTAGTGTGCAGCCCCATCCGCAGCCCTCATCATTTATTTATTTTAAATATATACATTCACCCATTGAAGTACATAAGTGAAGTACACATTGAGATACACTGTGTTTTTTTCAATGAAAAAATGAAAAAAAGTATATATTTTTCATACACATATACACTGCAATAGCGTAGTGCATACTGCACTATCACAGTATACAGGTGGCTGGGGGAGAGTTTCTGGGCTTCGGATGGGGTTGCAAAATAGACGATTTATTTACTTTATATTGTGTCATTTGATAAAATCAGAATGATGTCATGAAAAGTCCATTGAAGCACTCCTTATGGAAACAAACGTGAATCAAATGAACTGATTTGCACAAAATCAACAGTAAAAAATAAAAAAAACCCCACAAAATCCCAAGTAAGAAAATATAAATGTCATCCTGTTAATGAAAAAACAAATATCAAGGAGATGGGTTCTCAACAGAACTGACACAAGTGCAATGTGAGAAACAGGTCAATGCAACAAAAGAACCAAAGGAAGAAAAGATTTTTCCACAATCAAGCATTGTATAATGGAACAACAGATAGAAAGAATGTGGAAAAGCATACCATGGTGAGAAAGTTGATCCACCTGATCACAAAGGTGCTAGCTCCTGAACCCATCTTCCCTTCTTTCACAAAGGAGAGAGATCTATTGTGAGGGAGAGACAATGATGGTATGCTGTTTGGATTGTGTTATGACAGGAGAGAGCACAAACATAATCTAACCAGAGTATCCAACAGAGGTCCAGTCTTTGCACATGGAATTCTGAGGGCAGTTTGGTAAAATACATTGGACTTGTTAGTGTTTTGATTTTTTTAGCATTTTTATTTTAAAGTGCATTAATGTAAACTGTGTTATCTAGTACTAATAGATGGATCACTCTCTTATTCATATATTATTTCATGTCTTCAATTTTAAATGTTTTTTTTAATTTCTGCGTCAAATGCCCGTTTGGGGCAAACGGACGGTTAAAATTTTAAATTATCCTTTAAAATTTTTATTTTTAAATTTATTTAAACTATATATTTAGTGAGCGATTTTTTTCTTTAAATATATAGTTTATATGTATTGAATGTATATCTGCTTACGTATATAATATGGTGAAGTATATATCAAACGATTTTAGTAATGTAATAACTGGAGCTGCAAAAACATTGAGTATATCAAGTGTTAACATCGGATTAGAGATACATGTTCTAATATAACATGATCCTCTTGTTCACTAAATTTCACGTGTATATTAATTAATAATAAATAATAAATTGTTAAACTGATTAGTATTTAGTAGTTTGATATTATTTAAACGTTTGATGCAGGGTATTTAGTATATTAGAAAAACATTAAACTCTGTTTTTTATAATCAATGATGGGCGCGGATATCTACACCCTGAGTTACTAGAAACCCACCCTTTTTTTTATATAAAAAAAAATTGTATTGCAGCAATAAACGGAAATCCACCCCGAGGTCGGCATTCACTCTGGCGATGATGGTGAATGATAGTTGCCAGAGGTTCCGGCGAATGTATTAACCCGGGTCGGCATTCCCTTTGGCGACAGTGTTGAAGCGTGGTCGTCCGAAAATAAAAGAATAAATTTATATTTTTACAAGTTTCAAACCAAATATACAAATTTCACATTTAAACACATATAACAAACAGTCATAGCAACATTTAAAACACATAAAAATATGACATTCTCATTCTATAATCAATATTCATGTGACTACACAACAAAATACATGTTCAAATTCCACAACCATTCATGTGACTATATTCATTTTTTCATATATAAAAATAAATAACATATCCAATAAAAACAATTATTCATTTAAAAAAAATAAACATAAAAATCATTTGAACATGTATTTTGTAGTGTAGTCATATGAATGATTCGTTATGGAATGCTAACATCGTATTTTGATGTGTTATAAATGTTAACATCATATTTTAATATGTTTTAAATGTTGCTATGACTGTCTGTTATATGTGTTTAAATGTGAAATTTGTCTATTTGGTTCAAAACTTGTAAAAATGTGAATTTATTTTCTCTTATTTTGGCTCGCCGAGCCTTGGGTGACCACGCTTCAACACCATCGTCAAAGGGAATGTCGATCGGGGTTGGTACACTCACCAGAACCGCTGACGACCATCATTCACCACCGTCGTCTGAAGGTGCTGACCTTATGATGGGTTTCGGTACAATACAATTTTTTTTAAATAAAAAAGGGTGGGTTTTAGTAACTCGGGGTGTAGATGTCCGTGCCCATCAATGATATCTCCATTAGACCATCGCAAGAATTAAATAAGGTCTGTCCGATTGGTCGTAATCGCAATCAATTCCAATCTGTACCGTTGAATGCCTACCCACCATAAATCTTTTCTTTATATGAAATATTATACTAGTTTTTTATGATCTTATTGTAATACACAGTTATAGTGTCATACACATATTTTAATTTTTTTAAGCTTAATGAAATATATTTTTTAATAAAAAAATAAAATACATATTTTTATAAATTGAATATATATATATATATATATATATTTTTAAATAAAATATACACTTATATAATAAAATATGGGCGTTGTACACTTTATACAGTCCAAAATGTAGTATTAAATATCTCGTTAGAAATTCAGTGAAACATATACATTGTTAAATGATGTATATATATTTTGTTAAAATTTTTCTTACACTTATTAAAATGATTCATTAAATTCAAAACAGTGCAATATATTTTTTTTATCAAAACATAAACTTCAATAAATAATGTTTATAATTTTTTTTAAAATAAAAACATGTATAATCTGAGTTTTGAATGATAAAAATGACAGTGTCAGATGTTCATCCATGAAATATATGTTATATTAAACGATTTCTATATATACAGTATGTCCGTGACATAACACCTGGTACGAGAGTGTATCAACGGCGCCCACAATAAAAAAAAAAAAAATTTCTTTATTGGTTAATGAATGGAAACTCTGATCCAGTCTCATCTTAATTCTCCCCCCCAAAAAAGGGAAGGGGAACAAGAAAAGCACTCTCAAGACTCAAAGTAAGAAAACATTTATTTTCACTACCTATAATTTTTTAATGTATTTTGCTGAAAAGAATTAAAGAATGCATTGGCACACCATGCATTTATATTTTGTTGCATTAATATATTTCCAAGTTTATATTTAAGTTTTCCCTTGGAAGTAAATTATTTTCGCCTGGTTTTAGAGGTAACTTTTTTTTTTTCTCCTTTTGCTTTATTATATTTTTTGTATGAATGTACTTTTTCTTGGGTGGGTAATCTGTTAAATATACTTGCTTGTACATATGCTTACTCTGTTAATTATGCAAATCATAGAGTTTCTAAAAGTCATTTATTTGCCTTTTATGCATCACCTATTTTTATATATTTTACAGTCATCTACGGTCTAGAGGTGATCCCTCAGTCACCTATATAATCCACCAGTAGAGTGCATACTGCCCTAATGCAGTATATACTCACTTGTGCAGTGTACGAAAATTTTAAATTTTTATTTTTTCATGAAAAAAATATGTTTTAATTTATCTAAATATCTACTTCACTTTTCATAATAATATATACTTCATTTGAAGTAATATAATTTTAAAAAAAATCTAAATAGTTATAGAACTTTGTAGACATTTAGGCCCCTGTTATGCAGCTCTATTAATAGTCAACACATCATTAATGCAGTTCACCATTAATGCAATATATACTCTGCTATGTCAGGATATACTATTACAAAAAAACACAAAAATAAATACATTTAATTCATATAAGAATGCATTTTATCTTTATTTATAAAAGAAATAAAACAGTCACTGCAAACGGACTGAGCTTCACATTTCCTATTTGGACTAAACAATGCATGTAAACGGTACTACAACACGCTTTCTACACCTCTTTGATTGAATCGGCAAGCACCTCTCATCTCTATGAAAGAGGTGAAGAAATTAAATCCTGGAGAGCACCATGTTCAAAAAAAAAAAAAAAAAACTTCCTACACATCTTTGGATGTCATGTGAGATATTAGGTTCCAACAGAAACAGTTGGACTGATTGTTCCAAGGGGTGGTGAAATATATTCATCCAAAGAATTAGATAATCCCCTCACAACGATAACATTTACAAATCCTCCACATTCAACCAAATACAGAATAAAAACAAACAAAAGCAAACCAAACTACTCTTCAGATATAAAGTGATAGATGATAAAATGAGATCATTGACATGGGATGCTAGGCAGGCATATTCACTATTAAGAATCTGCTCTCATATTTGACTAAAAATCACTACAACTGCTGAATCAAGCTCTTATATGTACAATGTTCTCTCCAATTATATATGTTTTCCAAGCAACAGGGAATGACTTGAATTTTTTTTCCTTCATTACAATTATTGTGTCCTCAACGAAGAACGATGTGTACCTCTCATTCCACCCTATTTGTACATGCCAAAATTGCAGCTTTCATCTGTTCTTTGTCCAAGGAGGCTTGCACCATCACCTGCACATGAATTCAAAGCCAAAATGTTGGGGTTCGCTTGATTTTTTTTGCCTCCACTTCCCCAAAAAAAAAAAAAAAGATTTGGTGAATAAATAACAAAGAGCCCCATAACATAATCAAGGTTTCCTTCCATCATCCTTTAAAGCCAACAGAATCTATGAGACACAAAGTGGGCTCCAGCATAATTGTGGCACGCATGGACATCATTCATGCCACATGACAGAATCAGCTCCTCCAGATCATTATACTTCACAAGGACTATGATTAATATATTCTTCAAGCCAGACTGATCTAAGATTAGATAATGTAGAGAATTCATAGCGCCATTATTACTTGGTCTAATATTTTAAACAGACTGGTGATCAGTCCAGAAGCAGCATAAAAGTGGGGATGAAAAAAAGTTGTAGAATGTGAAGGGCATGATATATATTGTACAACATAACCATCATTTAGTCCTATCATACTATTTGGATGGAGAACATGAGAATTCAAAATGATTGGTATACAAAATAAGACCTGCTCCTGCCTGAGCGGTTTGGACCAGCTAGGCTAGAGTAGTTCTGAGCATGAGGCCATGAACCAAGATTTTAGACTCAATGACTGTAACATAACTAGTGGTCGGTGGTCCGGCATAGGGGAACATGCATGAAAGCAATTGTATCATGTCAAATAAAAATCATCGAGAAGATAGATTCCCTGAAAAATCATTGCATTGCATTGTGTTATGAAAACTGAATTCATACCTCTTGCACCTTGTTCCCAGACCGGGCAAGCAATTTGTATTGATCGTTGAACATTGATGCCATATAAACCTGTTACAAGAAAGGAAAAAAAAAAGAGAAAAAAAGAAGTTAAACATCATGAGATAGGAAGAAAATCCAACACAGAGGCAGAGATATTTTACCTAATGAAAGGATATTTCATAAAAAACATACTAAAATTCGAATATAAGAATTGGATAGAACAATCACAATTTGAAGACCTACAAAGGTACCAAATTGAGTTTGAAGTATTGTTCATTCATGATTTAAATTGATCAGGATTCTCTGTGCCAAATTGTAAGTTTTATTGGTTTTCAGCTGTCCATACCTGGAATGTTGGAGCCAAGCCAGGGCTTACAAAGAAACGACCTTTTGAAACACCTTGAACACCTTCAATCTGCTGAAGTTCTTTGATAAGAGACTCCACATCAGCCCACTGCACATTATATACATATAGTGAGGCTAACAAGTCAATGGATGTATTTGAGGTATTCAATATTTATATATTCCTTTGATTTTTTCCATTCTAATATTAATTAAAAGGGGGCATATAGTGATACTGATGAACTCCTTGATATATAGTCATATAATGAAATGGAGTAGAAACAACTTAAAACTCATATAGCTAAATGGGGGTTTCAGGAAATGTCATGGATATTTTTCATGGAGTCTTGCCAACTTGTATACTTTTTTCTTTTTTTTTGAGAAATGCTAGGAAACTCTCATCACCAAATCTGTATTATAAATTGGGGTACCCAATTCATATACATTAAGCTAAGGTCTAAAACAGTTATCTGGTTCTGTTCATTTGGAAATTATCTCATAATTTATAACACCAAAAAAAAAAAGCACAATAGAATGTATTAAAAAGGGAATGATTCGATCATAATGGAAAAAAATGGTATCTGAATATCAACACAACTAAGTTGGAATTCTGGAAATTCTGCAAAGATGGATTCACAACCTCCTCGTTAGATTGCACTGCTTCAAGACCCCCATCTAAGAAACCACGATCACCAGCAACTGTCTCCAGGGCTTCCATTAGTGGGTCTGGCTGCCAGAAACACAGACAGAAATAATATTTCACTGAGAATATATGCTTTTCATACTGGAAACAGATAGGATTACAAGGAATTAATTGGATAGATAATGTGATACCGTTATCTGTTTTAGTGACAATGTGATGCGTTCAAGAGTAAAGTCCAGCTGGTGAACTTTTGCCTCCAAAATCTGACACAAAATTCACCTCAACATAATTAGAAACTCCACAAAAAATGTACACGAATAATCTATATCTAAATTAACTGATATTTGATCAATTCTCTGTTTTTTTCTATCATGTATAACCTACAAGACAATTAACATGAGTCACTTGATGTCATATTTGGAATGACATAATCTTTAATGTCTTTATTTATAGCCATGTAACAAGGACAGTACCAGTTTCCAGAAACCTTCGTATGTGTAGGCATCACTCGATGTCATATTTGGAATGACATAGTCTTTAATGTCTTTATTTATAGCTATGTAACAAGGACAGTACCAGCTTCCAGAAACCTTCGGTATGTATAGGCGTGCGTGCTTCTTTTCTTTTTTTTTTTTTTTGCACTGTCATATCTGACACTCAAACATATAGCTCCAAAGGTTTAAAAAGACATCAGAAAAAGAATTTTTATTATTATTTGTAACTCGACCATTCTGGAACGAGTAATTAATTCTAATTGTATGATTGATGCAGGCAAACCCAAAGATTGAGAAAGGACTCAGATGTCAGACCTCCAAGTAAATCAGAGGAACTCATCTCATCATCAGACAGAACAGTTATCTACTGAATTGATGTTTTTTTTGTTCTTTTTTTTTTATATTGGAGGGACCCCCGTGGCTAACCTTATGGTCAAGCTGGGAAAGCTACCACCACCTGTTTACCGCGATCCCATAGAAAATTCACTGAAGGCAAATCATTTCATTAATTTACTGGAAAATGATTAAGAAAGTAAGTCTGTTTTACGTGTTTAAGAAAACTGGCTAAAGCTTACCATTCTCTTGTGCTATATGGTGAATGATTCAATCAATGGTTGTTCTTTTTCAAGTTTGGAGTCAAACTAGGAAGACTAGGCACGTCCAATTTATTCCACACAGAGTGTAGTGATGAAGAACCGTCACATCATGCACACATAATGGTACAAGTCTATCATTGATGGAAGACGTACCTGACCGATTTTAAAATAGGACGATGGATCTAAAGTGGCATCCCATGATACCTCTGACTGGTGAATCAGAGCAGGCACTCCTTCAACCTTTTAAGAATTCATTCAGTTTAATTCATCTTAAAATGTACTCTATAAAGTATAGCAAGAATTATGAACTTCAGAAGTGACAGGACACCATTTACCTCAACGAATATACCAAAATAAGTGATCTTGGTGATACAACACTTCACAACATCTCCAATGCTAAGCCTAGACTGCACAAAAAAAAACAAATAAGAACAGGCACCCAGCATTGTTCCACTGGCATGGATAAACTATAGTTGAAAATGAAATCAGCAATATTTGGCACATAAGAATAATGATGAGTTGAGAAAAAGGAACTTTGCATTTTTTTAAAGAAATGTTAGTTACGAAAGTATCCTGACGTTGCAATTCAAACAATAGACTGCAAACACATACCATAAGCTTCCTCTTTCTCTCAACCAATTCTTCGTTTACTTTTCGCCTTCCAGAAAACATAAGCCTTCTAGAGTTTCTATCAGCTAGGGTCACATTCACTCTGATTTTCTGGGAAACACATACCATGTCAGCAAATAAACAAGTTTGATAAAGCAAAAGATTTAAGATAAGCAGTTATACGATGATATAACCTGTCCGACAAATGAGGACAAAAATTTGGCCTTTTCCTGGTCATATTCCTCAAGAAGATATTCTACTTTCACATTTGATGCTATATTTTTTTCTTTTTGATCAATATCCAGAATTTGAGTGGACTTTGCAAGAATCTCATTTGGTGCTTCATTACTTCCAACAATGCTCAAATTTTGTTTGTACAAGGATGGGTCCAATCCTCTCTTCCTCAACCAAGACTCAAAGGATAAAAATTTCCATTTTGCACCAAGATTTCGATATGGCAAAAAACCTATTAAAGATCCAAATGATGCCTGAAAAATTTAAAAAAAATGAGTAAGAACATATAAATATATAAAGCTTTTAGAGAAATATATCACAATGTAATTGGTGTCAGCCTATCTGATAGCACGAAACTCACAACAAAACCTCTGGTGCTGCAGCTAATCAGTTCTACTTCATCCCGTTCACTTTTCTGCAGTAGATCTTCTGCCCTTTTCCAATCACGATCTATTAGTTCCTACAAATTCTTAAGAAACTAAAATCAGTATTTAGTAGTTCAACTTAGTCTTTGATCTAATGTGTATTTCAACCAAGCACGTGACCCTGCTCTAAAGAAAAATATTTGCCACAATCTCTACGTTAAAAAAACAAAAAAGAAGAAGAAAAAGAAGGCCAGAAACTCCTTTACCTCTTGTTCTGCTGATATGAAATTCTCAATATCAGCAGAGGCACCCTGAGCTTCAAGATTCAGGTTGTCTTTATTCACAATATATAGTGGCACTTCCCTCTCCGACATGTCCAATCTATAAATTTGCAACTTCTTAAACAACAAAATTAGTGGCAAAAAACCAAGCATGATCCCAGATATACAATTATACATTCTAAAATTCTGTACAACTGAAAGACCAAAGCAATATTAATGTTGAGATACTATACAACAACCCTATTTTATTTTATTTTTGAGAAATACTATACAACTACTTGAAGTGTGATTAATTTAATAATTTCAAATAGGGCACAAGAGCAATGCGTTCACTAAAAAGGAGGTTAAGATAACATGCACAAATCGAGATAACAACAAAGAGAATGCACTAATGATACAAAACAATCGAGCATAGGAGTTTTTGAAACAAATGGACATGAATCCCAGAACAGGAACAGATTCATTGATTAACAATTTGAAATTTACAATGTGCAAATAAAGCGCAAAGCGAAGGCACGCCGCATAACAATAACCTGAAAACTGTTGAAGCATACATACACAAACAACTGAATACACCTTCTGATAATGTGAATGCATCAAATGGAACTTATCAAAGAACATGGACAATTTGGCCAATAAATTGAGACATGAAGCATACATTTATGACAAATTCACTTCTCCCAGATGATTTTATCTTATTAGATGATGATAGAGTGATTCTTGCATAATTAGCATCAAAGCACAAAGAGTAACAAAAGTAAGGCTAAGCGTACCTTTGTGGTTTTCCTTGCAGAGAAGAGTCCATGGAGAGGTTGCTGCCAGGCTTAGCCAAGTATTGATTTGGCATAGGGACATCCTTTCTATGAGATTCGTCATCAGTATGTGATCCTTGAGAAAACCAAAATGCGACATTAGTTTTAAGCTAAACTACAATTATTCATCATAGTCACAAAGTCTGTACATCAATTCGTCAAATATTTGGCATGAGTAGCATTTAGTACGGTAAGTGTACATTCATAAATGACATGGGGTAGTATGGTAAAAGTATGGAAAATTATTCTATAGATGTTTTTTTTATATATATACCATGGGCCACCCCCCCCCCCCCCCACCCCCCAATTGGCCTTACGGTCGAACTGGGTAAGCTACCTTCGCCTGTATACCCCCAAACCCACAGAAATACACAGGGGTTAACGCCAAGACTTTCTATAGATGTATTCTAATCATTAGTAAAAACTTGTGTGTTGGGTTCAAAGGTGGCCATGACAAGTAGGGTTAAGAACGTGATAAACCGTCCAAACAAAATGAATACTCGGATTCTGAAGATACTAAATGTGCAGTTCAGCTATTAGAAGTTCGTTTGGCCAATGGATGAGGGAGGTATCAAATGGAAAATTTTCAGAATACTTTATGACTATGTTATTCATTACCAATTTAAAGCCACCAAATTTGGATAAAAGAACTACCATTGGCATTCAAAGGTTCAACTGTTTCCATCCCATCAGGGAGCTCCGCATCACCAGTCCCACCGGAGCTCGACCCAGTATTTCCTTTGTCATCATTCACCGTGACCCTCACAACCTCCGGCCTCTTCAACAATGTCACATCACTCGCATCATCAATTGTACCTTTCCGCATCTTCAAGAACAAGTTCGGCTTCATCCTCAGGTCCAAAGCCTTGTCCGTCTCGCCATCATCGCCTCGAAACACGGTCGGCTTACGCAACCCGACATTCAAAGACCCCTCCTTCACCGTCTCGTCCAATTGGGCAGGTCGCGAAGCCGGATTCCCATCCATTCCTCCGTTATTTGTCCCCCTGTTCATCGCAGGCCGTGATAAGAGAAGGTTCTTCTCCGCCAACGCTTTCTGGGCGAAAAAACCCGCGCTTTTTGAGGAATCCAACAGACGCCGAGGCGGGGGAAGCTTGATCGAGCCTTCCACCGGCCCTCCTTTGTTCTTCTTCGAGAAGGACTTCTCGACATCGAGAGGAGTGACTTCCGGGTTCGATTTCCTCGCCATTATCTTGGCGAGGGTGAGCTTGGGGTCCTCGCCGATCAGGCGGCCGAACTTGAGCTCCATCTGGTCCCACTGGTCGAGGTTTTCGGGTGCGCCGTCACCGGACGACCGGAGAGGGAGGGGTCCGGGGCGGCGAGATGGGAGGGTGAGGGGGCGGTTCGGAGTCGGGGGAGGCTGGATTGGGACGAACCGCCGACCCAAGCAGCAGCTGGTGAGGGCGTCCATTTGGGGTTCTCTGTCGACGGGAGGGTAAGCTCATTCAAAGAGAGGGTTTCATGGATTTCCTTCAATGTTTGGGTCACTGGAGATGGGGGTGGTGAAGCGTTATCCGCTATAGAAATAGAAGTTCTTTTTCTACGTGGTTCTAACTTGCAAGTTCCCACCATAGCCACACTTTGGGGTTTGGGCTGATTTGATAATGAGTGAAGGATTTCACTGATAAGTTATTTTAAGGGTTAATTTTAATTATTAATTTTTTAAGATTTTTTATTTATTTATACAATGTTGGGATAAAGATATTTCAAGAAAAATACAAACAATTCAATTATTTATTTATATTTTAAAGAAAAGTGGATAATTTCATTACTGAATTCGGATTACAAATTTAAAAGGAAAATATTAAAATACAAAAAAAAAACAAATAAGATATGGGCGACGTGTGTCGGAGTTCTCCGGTTAGAAAAGACATCTAACCAAAGAGAAACGCGACGACCCGCAATTATCAAGCTATGCACAACAACCCATTTCTAAAGACTCCAATCTCGCATGCATCCCAAAAACATGTCTCACATGTTTTCTTGATAAATTCAAACAATTCATATTTTATCTCTATTATTTCACTTATCTCACTATCATCCTCTTGTTTCAATAATTATCTCATGATATAATATAGATGAGCGAACAAAAATGGATGATCAGAACACTTTTAACAATTCTAACTGAAATTGGATCAGTTTTCTTTTTTATAAACATTACAGTGAGATCATTCCTACACACATTAGTATATTATACATGCATTAAAAAAGTAAATAAAAGTTTGTATTCAAATTTCTGTATATTTCTATTTAAATTTTAAAATAAATTAGAAAAATACTTGTCTCGATATATTTTTGTAATGTTAAATATGCCTTTCAAAATGATATAACCCGGAAGCAGCAAAAAAAGGCTATGCATCAAAACCTCTATTTTTATCCATTTGTTACCCATTCTCATTTTATGGCACAGCACAAAGTCTTAATAATACTTCTATATATAATGTGCTTTGAATACAAATTTAACTTGTATAATAATTATAATAAGTCACTAGCATAAATTGGGCGTTTGGTCTAGTGGTATGATTCTTGCTTTGGGTGCAAGAGGTCGCGAGTTCGATTCTCGCAACGCCCCCACTACTCGTGACTCTATTTCTTTTTTACTGCCCTTTTTCGAAATGGACCACAGTGAAGGCAATACCATCAGTGTCCCAGTGAAACTGCTCTGCTTTTATTTCATCTGTACAACTATAAAACCTTATGGACGTGTACATACATATAATTCTGCCTGGCCTGATTTTTTTTTCCTCCTCAATGAAAAAGAGAGGAGAAAGGGCCTAAGACTGGTCTTCCTCGTCTTCAATCTTGGGGGCCAAGTAGAACCTGAGGTAACCCATCTCTGCGATTTTGTATTCTACAACCACGGGCAGATCGGACGACATGCTGATGGTGACTGTGTTTGAAAGTGGGGTGGCCCTCGTGAAGGAGTTCATGTAGCGGAGCGCAAACGTTAGGCTCACCGGCTCTGTCATCTCTATGATCGTGGATTCCTCCGGCTGTTCACGCAAAAGAAAATTTTGCATTTTCATTAAATGATCAAACAGAATCATATCTTTAATTATCATTACATTTTATTCTACGTACAAAAATAGCATAATTTGACAAGAGATGGAGTAATCTCCTTCCAAGTTCTCCAAACAATTATCAAGTAGAAAAGAGCAATTTACCTTGTCAGCAGAGGCGTTCTGCCTGCAGACAATATTTGCATTACCAATGTCACCTCTGGTAGAGAACTTCACACCTTCCTTTGTCACTGAAATCACAACTGAAACCCGGAAAAAAAAATCAGAATTAGGATTTAGAATAACAGAAGAGGCATGTATGGAAGTTGAACACTTCTCTTTTAAAACAAGGACCGCCACTTATCAGAACCAAGTCAATAATTCCAAGCTTCCACCTGCTTGGGAGATGGATATAAAATTGTCACACCCGCACCTCAGTTTTACAGATCAATTGGAATAACAATAATTAAGGTCCTCATGCCACATTCTAGGATAGAACCAGGCTTTCTCTTAATGGCACCACTATTCTGCAAATGTTGTGAAGACGAATGTGCTATTTTTATAATGCATATCCTTACGAAGTGATCTTAAAGTATTCTCAGGCTTTTAATACCTTTGACTTCATGATTCATGAGCACTTGGATGAAGGTCGATTTTTAAAACTAGTGCATAATTCACCAAACCAGCTTCAGGTATATGACCTACCACCAGTCCAACAATGACTCTTCAACACCAATCAGACATCCTTCACTACAAATAAAGCAACATGATATATGCTTCCACTGAATAATAGAGGTCACAGATTCATAATTCCCAATCCCTTGCTATTAGAAAGTTTGAAATATCATCCAAAACATGTATCCTTGCCAATTATGTTTTTGGTACAACAGTTTAAACAAGTTGTTCCTCCACACATAAAATTCATTTTTGAATGGCAATTATATATAATATATACATATATACAGCAGCTTTTTCCCCACTCTCCTTATAAGTGACAAGTAAGGAATCCATCACTTTATCTATTCTCATTCAACAAGGCTTTTTTACATCAGAACACCTCATAGAGAATTTGTCCTTGGTTTTCCATAGGAAAGTTTGTGACTTGATAGCTTTTCTGTGGAATTTCCACTTCTGTTTTATGATTATAAACAATTTAGAAAGATGTGATGAAAAAGAGAACAAGATAGCAAACCTGTGTCCCCAATAGAGCTTAAGTCTTTGCATATATGGGCAAACTCCTGTGAGGGCATCCTAACAATTGACTGGTACTCTGCTTCAGGAATCCCCAAATGTTCGCTCTGGATGTCCATCAACTTCATTTCAAAGTCTGAGATCTTATCTTGCTCTACAAATTTCAAAACCAGATGGTACAATTTAGTCAGTATTCCGGCACCCCGTGCTTATGTGCAATTCTGCATACACATCTTAGTTTTTCACATATGGCATTACTAATCAATCTTGAGTTTTCATATCCACATTCTTGTCATTGTTACTTGGCAAATTGCCTACATATGAAGTCACTGGAGTCTCACTCAAGACACTAAAATGAACAAATGGATTGAAGGGGGAAAAAAAAGCTCAAACTAGGAAGCAATTAATTTTTTTTTATAGTACAAATATCACAAGTTCATACCTCAATTCACAATACTTAAAAGAGAAACCAAACAGCACAGACTCAATACAAATAACAAGAGAGAATTCACAACACGTATGGCAACCACAATTTTATAAACCAAAGGTCCAAAGCACGCTAACCAAACCCTAACACCAAAGAAATCCAATCATACACTCAATTCCAATTAATCAAAAATAAAAACAGAATCCACTACCCCCAAATCAAATTAAATTAAAAAAAAATCCCGAATTTTCAACAATCAACAAGATACGATTTTGCGAACAGCAGCAACAACCAAACAATCCAAACAAACACAATCAAGCTCATAAAGGATCAAGAAAACCCCGAATCAAAACCAAAACAAACACGCACAAACGAATGACAGAGAGAGAGAGAGAATTAAAAGAACTGACTAGGGCTCTCGAACATGAAAGTGAGGGTGTCGGCGTCGTCGTCGGCCCTCAAAGTGACGATGTCGTCGGGGGCGGAGCAGCGGAGGAGCTTGGAGACGTTGGCGAGGTTCATACCCATGGAGACGGAGCGATCGCAGCGGAAGTGGTCGAACCCCTCCGACCTCAGCATGAGAGCCACCAGTGCCACGTGGCTCGAGTCCATGGCCTGCAGGGACACCCCCGTCGACGAGCAGTCGAGGTTCGCGTCCACCACCAGCTCCCTCATCGCCTCCACAACCTTCTTTAACAGACTCCCCTGCAACAGCTGCACCTCCAACATCTCCAATTCTCTCTCTCTCTCTCTCTCTCTCTATGTCTCTCTGTGTTTTTGAATTTGATGGAGCGAACGATGCGTTTTGACTCCCTCTGCCGCGACGTGGAGCCTGTCTTCCTCCCCAAGAAAGAGTGGGACATTTCATACTCGTCTCAGTCTCAGGTCTTGCAAGTTGGGTGTGGCTATCCCCACTAGCCAACTCACTGAGACCACCAACCAAAAAAAAATCAATACATAGGTCTATTTTGAAAACCATAACTACCCTCTTTAATCGAATTCGACGGTCTGTGTCAATATTTTTTTTAAAACAAGCAACAGTGAATAATTTAATCACTGTTTAATATTCAACAGTCACTCGGTCAATCATCTTTTAGAATGTTTGATAGTCGACTTATCGATATGGGATATCCACATCGACAGTGAATCTATCAGATGGATTATAACATAAACAGATTGTTCACTTTAAAGATTTTATTGTTTATCAATCAAAATGATAGTTGAGGAATACGTGAAGAAATGCATATAATTATATAGAAATATTTTAACCTCATGTCTCAGCCAATTTAATTATAATTCATTTATGATTTATTGAGAGCCAACAAATATCAGGTTAACAGGCTGTTTAGAATTGCTATAAAAAATGACAAGTGATTACCAGCCATATAGAAATATGATTATCAAAAGATGCATTAAACTGTTATTTTGACAGTGGAATGGTAAGCAGAGAAGCAAGGACCAGTTGAGAGCCAATAAATCATAAATGTAATATGGGATCAGGAGGGCAATGAAAATGGGCAGAGAAGGTGGCAGTAATGAGGGAAGTAAGCGGTGAAAAGGGAAGGAGAAAGAGAGTGGTCGAGGAAGGTAGGGGGAGAAAAAAAAAAGAAAAAGAGAGAGAGAAAGAGAGAGCAGTCAATCGCTCTTCTCTGCCCGCCACGTCGCCCTCCCTTTCTCTCTTCCTCCCTCGTCGCCTCCACCTGCCTCCATTGCCCTCTCTCTTTCTCTCTCTTCAATTTCATCTCGCTTTTTCTGTGCCACCTGCCTCTCATTGCCCTCTAGTCGTCTATCATCTCTAGCCCCCACCCACTCTACCCCATCAAGTAATATAAAAAAAAATTTCATCCCCTCTTATCCACCGGATTTGGCTTTTTCTGGTGTCATTTCTTAATGGATTTGTAATAAAATTTATATTTTTTTTTTGAAAACATAATCTCACGACGTGTATCTTCCTTGAATCTTTCATATCACTCCCAAATCATTATTCTTAAATTGAATATAAGAACAATTTTTTTTAATAATTACAGACAAATCAAAAGAAAATGAATCAACATCAAACCCCACCCTGTATTTTGAGCCCACTCAGAATAAAAGAATATGAATAAATCCAAAAAATTGTTAGTATTTAGAATTCTGGAGTACTCCACAAATTCTAGTCGTACCATATTTTATCATTGCCAATCGCATGATAGCACCCACAATTTCTACTTAAGTATGCGCATTTTCATTTTCCTAATAACAATAAGAAATTAAATCAAAATTCACCGCAATATATCACCACCCAAACATTTAATGTCATGAATCATCCGACTCGTGAATCCATAACCTATTTTCTTATTTTGTGAAATGAAAATACTTAGATCCTGTTCGTATATTTGTTATGGACAAATTTTGCGTTTGAACGAGTTAAAAAATTTAAACATTCAAAAAACAAGATCCAAATGCAGTCACTCTGACGAGTTAAAAAATAGATAAATATAGTTCTGAATCTTGTTCGACTTATTTCGATCATCAAAAACTTAAAATAATGACTAAGTTCGGTCGTTCAAAATCTGAAATGAAATAGGTGAATATAGTTTTAGATCCTGTTCGACGTTCAAAACCTAAAATGGCGATCAACTTTGATCGTGCAAAACCTGAAATAACAACCAAGTCCGGTCGTCCAAAACATAAATTGGCGACCAAGTTCGGTCGACCTGAATTGGTAGGAACAGCCACAAACATCGGTTTTTTTTTCGATTGGTGGGGTAAGTGAAACGCTTGGTGTGGATAGACGCGCCCGTGAAAGAAAAGTTGAAGATAGAATCTGCCCTTGGAGAAAGCTTACCATTTGAATTCATTCGATTATTTGAACAGGTTAAACGTTCAACTGCTCTAAATTTTGATTTGGTTTCCTCTTCAAATCTAATTGTATAAAAAAACTGGTAAAAATTAATCAACCCACTAGGAGTCCATGACTATTTTTTATTTATAGAAAATGTGCTTAGTTATTTATTAAAACTTTAAATTTAATAAAAATTATATTTTATATAATAATATGATATTTTTAGGAAAACTATGATATTAAGTAAAATTAAAAAAATTAAGATCTAAGACTTGATAATTATGTAAATATTAACCCAACGATAGAATAAGAGATCCTGGAGAAAAGAAGAGTAGCTTAAAATGGAAAAATAATGGTGTGTTTTTGTGGAAGGGGAGTGCACGTGCATGGCCCGTGCACGGAACGGCTAGAAAACGGACTCAATGAGGTACGTTATGTGACATCTGATTCGAATTCCATTTTTACCCCTATAAAATGGCGGCAATTACATATCGAACTCTTTCTATATGTATGACTTTTTAACGCGTAGAGAGAGAAAGACGAAAACGAGTCTCTTCTCCTCTGGATCAGGTAATTAGGGTTTCTTTCGAATTCGGTGACTTTTTCACTGATCTGTGTTGTTGCGTTATGTGCCATTGATATTTTTTTATGTTTAATTTTGTTGTTGATGATCTTGTGATCGTTGTATTTTGATTTCCTTTAAAAAAAATTTTTTTTAACATTTTAATGTTTTTGTCGTTCTGGATTTGGGAGATTTAAGTATGACTGTTGTGGGTTTCATTTTATTTTTATAGTTTTTTTTTTATTGACTGATATTCTGAAACTGTTGGTATTTTTTTTCATGTTTTTGTAGTTTTTTTTTTTGAATTCCAATGATTATTGGAAATCACACTTTTTATGTGATGCATTGGGAGTTCATGATTAATGGGGGTGCCTCATGGCAATCTGGATTGTAGATTTGATCATGCTGTTTGGTATCTTATTCTTTTGGGTTTTAAAAAAAAAATAAGATCTGATTTTCACATACATTGGTTCTTTAATTGGTTTGGACTAATCCATCAATAACTTGTTGTTCCTTTATTTTGTTTGAATAGGTAGCAATTTGTCATCTTTTTTTTTATTAATCTGATAATATACTTCAAGGCCCTCTTTGATTGCGGGTTAATATATGTAACATATATAGTTGATTAAGTATACTACATATCTATGAACTTAACCCACTTTTATATTAGAAATTTGATGGGCTAGATTTTTTTTATATGGACCACTTTTATTTTTGGCTAATACTTGACATAATTTGTATATTATTTTTTTCAATAATAATTTTAAGCGTTAGTGAAATGTATGGTAATATGAAAGAGGGGAAAAGGATTATTGATGCACTTGTTTTTTTATTAATACTTTAGTAAGGTTCTCTATTTTATCTACATTAATGTGTGAAAAAACAGTATAATCCTAATCTATCTCTCCGAAAATTTACAAATCGACCCTTTTATTGTCTTTTTCCATAAAAAAAGAATATTTTTCAACTAGTTCCTGTGTTCCTTGAGTTGTTTTCTTAGTTGTTGAGTGGGTCGCCATGCTAATGTGCCTTAGGTGATCTACATCTCTTGCACCTTTCAGAAAAAAATGAAGCGTATAAGTATATACCTCTGTCGTTAAACTAGTTAAACCACAGCTTGAGAATAAAAAATGGTATTCTAATAACATCGATATATTCCCAATATCTTTGTTGTCAAATGGTATTAGAATACCGTTTTAGTTATATACATGATTATACTGGTCAATGTACCACTGCCAAAGGGAGCCTAATTATATAGGAATTTAATTTAGTTGTCTTTGCTGGGATGATTTTGGATGATGTTATCTTTCTGGGAATACTTTCTTTGATAGTAGAGTTTGGTTTGGATATGCTGGTCCTGTAAAGCTTGGTTTTAGATATTCTGTTCAGATGTATTTTGGGGAGCTGCAAGCAATTTTCTTTCCAAATTATGTTGTCCGCTTGTGAGAGTGTGGACAAAGCAGTGTATTACGCTATTTGATCCTTCTTCTGTAGCGCTTCATTTGAAAAACATATGTGTGATGATGACCAAGTTGGCTAGCACCCCCCCCCCCCCCCCCCCCCTCCTCTATGTAAAGGATGACCAAGGATTAAATCCTGGGGGCACCAATCTCCAATTTGTTTTTTCTTTGTTATAGGGTTTTGTTTCAAAGGAGCCATAAGTACTTCCTTCCGAAGAAATTGTGTTTTTGTGATGATTTTGTTCATTTTCTCTAATGGTTTTGTTCATTTTATCAATGATACGGTTGAGACTGGTGTTAACGTGTTTTCTATCAGTATAATGACTTTATTTTTTTATGCCTTTTCCCTTTGTTTGGTTAGAGAAGCTAGATTCATGGTATCCTAAGGTAGTTTTTTTTTTCCTAGTTGTCTTCATTTGAAGAACAGTTTTACGAGACACAGCTTGTTTTGCATTCATGCCAACTATGAGAAGTGAGAACTTATTGTGTCCTCTTGTTGAAAAGGATAAGGGTTCTGCGATGCCTTCCTTTGGTATTTTGTATTTCGTAACTGGTATAAGTTGGACAATTGGAACTTTTATGCGATTCTTATCATTTTTTATCAAGTAATTGTTATGCCACATACAGAGGACATATCAGAATAACACAGGCTGCCTCTCCATATGTGCTTCCTGTTATTTATTTAATTATTTCGTATTGACAATATCACCATTCTATGAAAATGACGCATTTTGTGCACCATGATTGACTTTTGATTGTGTGCTTCGATTATATAGATGATATGCTGCACTTCATTTACTGTATTATTTGATGATTTATCTGTATTGCCTTAATAGATTTAATTTTCTTTGATTTTTTTAAAATATATCAATGCATTTGGATCTGAGGATTTAGATGTTCTTTTTTTAACCATACAATTTGTTGTTGGGTTTGTTCATTATGAAAACTTGCTGATTCTAAGAAATCTTGTAAAAAAATAGTCATAGAATCTGTATTCATTTTTTTCCCAGGCTTCCATTTAAAATATATTAATCGGTGTGTGCCTGTCACATATTATATTAGTTTGTTATACCATTGGTTGGTTGATGTGCAGACCATACAGAAAACTTAGCTTGAAAGTTTGACCATTCGTATAACCTGATCTTAAGGTGTGGTATGAGTTGCATTATGAGTTGTTGTTGCAAGCCAAGGGTTGGTACTTTTACGTGATTTAGTTAGCAAACAATTTGAATTGTGTGATTTTTGGTGAGAGTTTTCTGAAATTTCTGGTAAAATGTGGTAGCTATGAATCTACACGTGCTTGTTACCAATCTATGTGCAACAAATTTGTTGGAGACACTATCAAACACAGTGATGTACCTTGTTGGATTAACAGGTAGTTGTACTTGTGTTAATTACAATTTGATGTCACGCCTGAAATGTCATAAAAATTTGATGTCACGCACACACACACAGACATCTGTGCATTCTTTTTTTTTTGCTACCAGCAAAGAAAACTTAGGACTTGATCATATAATAGTTCCACCTTTCATTCCATTGTCCTCCATGCACTTGACATGTATCACAAGGTGAATAACCCATGCATTTATTCTTCTTTTTTCCCTGATTAATGCTTCATCATAGAATCTCTACATCTTTTTTTCCTGATTAATCTTCATCAAAGAATCTCTACATTGTTACAATTTATTTATATCAGGACTTGCATTCAAGTCAACTGTATCTGCACCGAAATATATACAAGATGTTTCAATCATTTATTTTATTTATCCAGGGATCTGAAAGACAAGATGGTTGCGAATGGGGAAGCACCGCCTAGGGGGAGCGCAGCAGCAGTTGCAGGCCTACGCAGGAGGAGAGCAGGGGGTGCTGGAGCTGCTTCTGCTGCTGGTGGGGGTAGTGGGGCCAATTCAATGCTCCAGTTCTACACTGATGATGCGACGGGGCTCAAGATTTCTCCCAACACCGTCCTCGCCATGAGCGTAGGATTTATCGCGGTTGTTGCTATCTTGCATGCCATTGGCAAGCTGTACCTTGTATCCCGATGATGCACGGGAGCATTCATAGTGTTTTCCCTTAACCAGACTCCTTTGACTTCCAGAAAAATAAAACATGGATCTGAGTAATGCTCAGACCATTTTGAGTATATTGACAGTGTTGTTTTGAATTGCAGGGATAAGTTTTGTTTTGTCTGTCCATTTGGAAAATGGTAGATGGTAGGGACTATAATTTTCAAGTCTCCAACATATTTTGAATTTTGTGAGAGCATTTTTACACACAATCTTTTTCAGCTTAAATTCCTGTTCCGTGTTTGAGATCTATATTTGTCGTTGTTACACACATTCAGCCATCACTGGAGATGATTCTTCTTCTTTCTCAAATCTTTTTTCAACCCTAAATTCTAGTTCCCGTCTTTGAGATCGATATTTGTTGTCATCCATCATCATTGAAGTTTTTTCTCTAAATAAATCTATTTAAATATTAAACGAATCAAATCAATATTAATTAAAAATATATAAATGCTAATAAATTATATCTGAAAATTATAATTTTTAAATATAGATCAAATATATCCAATTGTGGTCTCAATTTAAACATCTGGACCATATATTCCAATTATAGTAATTTTGTAAGAATTGAATTTATATATGTAATAAACATAAAAATCTGTTTGGATAAAATGAATATGGATATATTTATGATATAATATATATGAATAAATTGATATTGATATTCCAGATTTCCCTCAAAATTGAGTTTACATTTTAGCTTCTATTTTGTTTTTTACCCTTTAAACACAAACATCAACTCAAATCTCTTCATAATCTTTTTTTTTTTTTTCATTCAAACAAGGGACAATCACTTTCTCTCAACATGTGATCCTCATAACCATGTGTGCTATGTGAATCACGAGACCGTCCAATGTGAACTCTGACACATCCGTTTGGAAACTCGATTAAAAATTATGATTTTATGTAAAATAACTTAATAAAACTTGATTTTTAAGAAACTTCTTTCAAAGAATCATACTTTTATACAGAAAAGCTAAATAAACATTTAAACATGTATTTTCAGCACATTAAAATATTTTTGGTTTTTGATTTATACAAAATCAAAACTCAACCTAAACATGTTTCCAATTGGCCAGGGACGGCAACAATGGAGGAGGTCAACCCCCCTCCCCTGTCTCTCTCTCTCTCTCTCTCTCTCTCTCTCTCTCTCTCCTCCCTCCCATGCTGTCCCCTTGGCCCTTCTCACCCTTCCTCTAAGAGGTTCTACATGTGACGACTTGGTCAAAAATTGTTATGCCACTCTGTCTCTCTCTCTCTCACACACACACACACTTTGCATGGACACAAATTCTTGATCTCAGTTTTGAATGTCCTTCATGGGTGGACCTTCATTCACGTGTCTTACCACCTTTTTCATTGGCCATTAACCCTCCCAGCCAAACCAAACCAATCCATCCAAAAATAACAAATTAAAACCTCCACCACCTTATTATTAGCCATTTATAAATCAGCCTTCACAGGACTCCCACCAGATTTTTCGCCTGGCCCTGTATATTTTTTTTTAACCTTTGTTCTTTAAGAGCTTGTTTAATATCTTCCAAATCTCTTCTCTTGGCAATGGCTTTCACTGGGACTCTTGAGAAATGTAAGGCATGTGATAAGACGGTTTATGTCGTCGATCTGCTGTCCGCCGACGGAATCTCATACCATAAGTCATGCTTCAGATGCAGTCACTGCAGAGGGACACTTGTGGTATGTGATAATTTGTATATCCTTATCAATTTATCACCCATTAATTCATTGCACAATGTCTGTTTAAAATGCATGGAATTATCAAACTATGTCTTGGCAAGTTGGCAGAGGCATCCCCTTTCTTGCGGGTGTTGGTTCGAACTTGATATGACAAGTTTTCACCAGAAAAAAATGCCTAGATCAGCATTGAAGCGAAATGTTACTATTCCTACAAATGTTTCTAACTATTCAAAAAAAATATTTCCATTTGCCCCAGATGAGCAACTATTCTTCAATGGACGGGGTCCTCTATTGCAAGCCTCACTTTGAACAGCTCTTCAAGGAGACAGGCAATTTCAGCAAGAACTTTCAAACATGTAAGAACTGAATTTCCAAATGCTACCATTAATTTTGATCATTCATATCATCACTTCTCCTTGATGTTTGTTTTCATGAAATCACTTGCTGCAGCTTCACGGTCGGGCGAGAGGCTCAATGAACTGGTATTCTCAATGAATTAGAACCTGCAATTCTTTCGGCCCCCTTCATGGTCAGATGGCTTATTGCATCTCTAACTTTGCTTTCAACAATCTGTTTCGCAGACGAGAACGCCGAGCAAGGTTTCCTCTATGTTCTCTGGAACCCAAGACAAATGTGCCACATGCAACAAAACAGCATACCCATTAGAGAAGGTAAATAAATAATCTATCCCATTATGTAAATGACATAGTGTTATATATATTGAATGACTTCTGCATAACTAGGTGACTGTGGAGGGGGAATCCTATCACAAGTCATGTTTTAAGTGCTCCCATGGTGGTTGCTCGCTCACCACATCATCTTACGCTGCGTTAGATGGGATACTGTATTGCAAACACCATTTTGCGCAGCTGTTCAAGGAGAAAGGGAGCTATAATCACCTGATTAAAGCTGCCTCGATGAAGCGCAACGCCACACCACCCTCAGAAGGCACCACACATGATTGATGTTTTTAAAAAATCCAGTTTCGTCGTTCTCATTTTCTTCAGCATGTCTAGATTGTTACCCATATTAATTTTGTCTTGCCCTGTACTCGTATGATCCCTCTTTTCTGTGTAATTGTAATCCTGAGTCCTACAAACAAAAACTTGCTACTTTCATTGCAAAAAGATGCATATATACAAGCGAGACTATATGGATAATTGAGATGAGCAGAACTCATTAAGTGGACGTGAATGTTATAAACTATCAACGAAGTGAGGTGTAAATGCTAATTATGCAATACAATCTACAGACATGATAACTCTTATATTCACATAAAAAATTAAGACACGAAATTTTGACAAAGACAATAAATCACTAACCCGTTTGGATACAAAATAGAACTTATTCTTGGGTATACAGTTATTCCGGCATAAGTGAGTATAAATAAGGATAAATTGATTTTGTGTTTGATTTGTGTTTTAAATTATTCTCATTGGTAAGCGTAAGAATAAATGTTTTGTTGTTTGGGTAAAATGTGAATAAAGTATGGATAAAGATTTATAAAAGGTAAAAAAATAATGATAGATGATTTGAGATGTGATTTATAAGAGGTGATGACAATTGATTTGATAGTAAACCCACATATTCTTTGGGTGGAATCACCTATGATAACTTTAATTCTAAAGATTGGTTGAAATCCATATACCACTTTATATCAATTTATTCTAGCATATTTTATCCCTGGGTACCAATAAGCTTATTCCGACTTATTCAACTGCTTATCTGAGTTTATTCAGCATCCAAACGGTAAGCTTTTAGGATACAGAGTTCTCTAACTATGTTCTTGGGAATAGTGGTCAAACATGAGAAATACATTCACTGTGAAGTTCACTTATTTTATAAAGTGCCTGTTTTGGTAGAACAAGAAAAGAACAATATAAATGATCTCCGCCACCCAGAATGGAAAGAGAAATGATGTACCTCTGCCACAGTTCTCATCCAGAAGGCAATACTACTTCCTGACATAATATGAGATCTGAAACACACTTCCCGTGCCTATCAATCCTCCGGGAGCAATTGACACCTCCATCCAGAATATTTCGGACCACAACGTTCAAAGAACATATCCCTCTTGCCTCATAAATCTCTACTCTCACATTCGCATTCATCCAAGTCTTCCTCTTCTCAATTGTGGTATGATCTGGAAATGGAGCAGAGTTGAGAAGAGTTGAAACCACTTCCTTGACCCATTCTGGAGTGATGATTGCCTTCAGTCTCTCAATGTCCTGAGGGGAATGTGGGATGACGGAGAAATTCAGGTCATTGCCTTTGTCTCCAGCCCTGCAGTGAGCCACTTGATAGAGATGGATCTTCTCCCCGGATGGAGTTGGCCATTGTAGATGTACAGAACTTTTTGTTGGGAACGATAATTCCATTATATCAATACACCTATTCTTCGGCATTTCATGGAGCACAGATGGTTCTTTTAAGATGCAAGTATTTTGTGACTCTTCAGGAGCAGTCTTTCGGATGCAGAGGCTTGTTATATCACTTTGCTTGACCTCCATTTTCCAGAATACATTTTTGCGCTCAACCTAGAACAAAGAAAAGTCAGTTAGCATCCTGTCATGCAAACAAACATTGATTGCTGTTAAAGTTGCATCATAGAGACATCAATTGTTCATGTGCCATCTAAAAAACTCACCAATTCTTTTTCTAAAACTATCTCCTTCTTATGCCCTGTGCTGCATTTTAGAAAATAAGGTATCAATGAAAGAGTTCAAGACAAAAAAGTAGCATGGGATCTTCCATGATTTAGATTAAGAGTTACAAACCTGATTCCACCACCACCGGCTGGTCCATTGGTGTAAAGAGCAATGAACTCCTCAGTAAAGTGAACTGCATGTTCCTTCAACTTGAACAACCCATCCATGCGTAGTCTTGTATCCATAAGAGAGCCCATAAGCAAAGCATCTTTATTCGTATCAATAACTTTCAAGCTATCCAGTCCTACAATATAAGAAATAATTTGATCTCCAACACCTGGAAATGCTTCTTCCATCCATGATCTAACCTAGTGCCAATTTATGACAACTTAGACGATAACATCGGGAAAAATTGAACACTTTAATAAGCACTTCTGAAACAAAGGTAATTTTGCCTACCATACAAATCTTTGCACCACAATAACGAACTAACTGGTGGCAAATAAAGAAGTATGGCTATAGTTCGAATTTATAATCAGAAAGCACATGAGTTATCACTGGGGAGAAACTATATGTTCTCTGGTGTATATACTAACCAGAAAATCAGCAGCTTCAGCACGCTTTACACATCCATATCCTCCATATGATATTTCACCCCAAGCTTTCCATCCACATTCCTGAATCACAGAAAATATTTTACATGAGTGACAGCTAGTCATATCGTTAAGATGCTCTGATGAGGTGTAACATCCCTCAATGAACCTGGATCTTGTGTAGAACAGGTGTCAGAGTCAGAAACGGGATGTGGAGAAACAGTTGAGGAATATGGCATGGACATGACATGGATACTTTGAAACATATTCTAATTCATTCTATTTTTGGTAGACAGAAGAGGTGAGGTATGGGTAGAATAAAATTGATAATGATATCATTCCCTAACGTTTTTAATTAAATAACTATGAATAAATATTTTGCTGAGAGTGACTTCCATTGTTGGATTACCCAGCACTATACCCCAGGAACAAGTATGAGAATGCTAATGATTCCATTACACATGATTATGTAAGGGATATTTTACATGGACAGATATAAAAAAATAGGATTATGGCATCACAGGACACTGACATTGCAGTCAGTATAGAATAATGGTGTGGAACACTATATAATCCCACAATCAACCATGCTAAACAAAATCCTATAAAGCAATGAAAATAAAGGCAAAACTATATTTCATGCCCCTCCATACACTCGTGTATACTACATAAATAAAATCTGACCTTGGGAACCATCTGGAGAAGTTTATCTGGAAAGCATACATCAGATGATTTCGCACCACTGCAGAGAACCTTATCATTTGATATCGAGTGGAAGGTAACATCTCGAAAATCTATCACCTGTTGCAGGAATTGTTGGTTTATTTGAAGTACACAGTATTAACTTCTACAGTAGACATATTTACTTACCATATCAGGAGTAACATAAGCACCGGGATCGCCAACCTCATAAAGAAGCTGCTCCGCACAAGTACTAAAGTTTATAAAACCTCCACTTCCCTCTGCCTTTGCAACACATACTTTTCCATCAAAACTAATTTCAGCAAATGGAAGTGACAGATCTAAAAGCTGACCGAAGGAACAGTTCCGGTATACATCTCCTGCAGTGCAATGTGCAACAGAAAAAAAATTATGAATGAAGATTATTAAGTATGAAATCAGTAACTCTAGTTTGACAAATGAATAGAGATATTTAGGGCGTAAAAGAACTAAAAAATAGAACCTGGATGCATGAAATACCCCCCTGTAAGTTGACAACCGCATTCTAGAAGATGGCCAGCCAGAGATCCTTGTGCTAGCAGCTGAAAGTCATTCCAGTTCCATCCTAGCTCGTAAACCTACACATTGAATTTCCAGGGGTACATTTATCTATGGTTTTGCCCTTAAAAAGCTATAAATCTTTAAAAGATTTTAAAATGATGCAATACAATATTATGATTGTGTTTGAACCATGATTTCTTCATACTAATATTTATGAGCCTTGTGAGTATGAAATCTACTTCATTACAAGATGATTAGGACAAAAAATTTCCATTACAATGTAATCATCACTTGATACCAACAATTCTAAGAAAATACACAAAGTAGGACCCAGAGCAGTAGAAATCATGCAGCACGAAGTTGAAAAATATCTACACACTCATGAAATTAAATAAATTGAACAGTCATCAACCATGATCAATTGTGTATTTCATATAATCATATTGAAGATTAAAAAAAGAAGTAGATATATGCTTAACTCTGGAACACACAAACTATTATCAACTTCCTCAATGCAATATCTACAGTTTATGGGTACACAGATTTATTAGTGACAACTCAATATAGTGTGTGCTTTTTCAGTTTTTCTTGATAATATAAAAATGAAACTTTGTACCAATATTATACATCAATCCAACTAACAACCAATTTCATATGTACCCAAAAGGGATCAATTTCAAACCTTTGTGACACGAATAAAATTGGACAGCTAATCTAATGATATAAACTCATATCCGGGAAAATTTCATTCAATTTGACTATTGATGTCTGTCATCCTTACATAAGCCCAATTGTGAAATAAAAATAAAAATAAAAATGAACACGTATATATTTTCAACTTTGAGAATGGTCATTGTCAAAATAAAATTGGGGTATACATTTTAGAAAAAATTTCACTCTCAATGTAAATTTTAAAAAATGCCTCGAATCTTTCACTTGTGTTATACTACAATGACAAACTTTAAGGAAAGCCAAAGATTGCCATACCATTGGAGCTAGAAATAAGGCAGCATCAGCGACCCGTGAAGTGATAACAACATGTGGTTTGTACTTCTCCAGACAACGAACGATAGGAGCAGCCCCTAAGTATGTGCTTAAACCCTTTATAGACAAAAACACAAGTATCAGCACAAATACAATATCAAATGACAGTGTGTGCACTGCTAGATTCACATGCAATGCATTATATTAACACGTGATTGAATGCAAATCGGAATTGAGTAAGTGTGCCAATGTAAACTCTAATTTGAGCATGCAAACATGCCATTCATATGAGCACCCCTGTCCATTTGTTTACACAATTGCACATTCTTGCAGGCATGGTTCATGTGCATGCTCCAGGGACACATCCTCTTCTAATTCCCGAAGGCCATGCATGGATGATATATATTGATAATCAATGAATGCATTATGAACCAACTATGCAGATGAGAGTATCAAGTTCTTACTCCTTCCATCTTAGAGGACCTTCCTGAAAGAGATGGGGATCCTGAAAAGATAAACCAAACTTGATATTATATTTGGTGAGGTCTAGAAACCGGATGGATTGGAGAAATATGATTAACAGAACAACATCAACATCAGAGGCAGGGTCAATCAACAAGGCACCAATCAAGCGGTCAACAATCTGCAAGATGTTTTTTTTATTTAATAAAATGTATGCATTTGGCCTCAATTATATTTTAAAGAAAGGGAATTCCCAAATCGAGCAAACAAACTATGAGTTGTTAAATAAGCCTTAAAAAAAACAAATAAAGAATTGAAGTTTATAATCTCATATTCTCATAACAGATGTTATGTCATGATTGTTGTTCTAGATTAATTATCAAAAAAACAATGGCTATTCAAACTAAACAAATAAAAAAAAGGAGAGAAGGAAAAACACCTGAACTGGATGGAGTAAACTCGTATGCCACTGAAACAGATACACTGAGATTCAAACTATTCGCTACATCCAAGATCTCTTTCTGTGCACCAAGCGGATCCACTACCAGTGCATAGTAGTACCAATAATGTGCAACATACATCATTCAGTTCATTAACAAGAAAAAAAAACAAATAGATAGATTTTCACATATGAAATCAACTGTAAATGGGCCCATACCAGCACCCATATTGGTAATTATACACACTCCTCTTTCCACAGCCAAAGGCAAAAGCAAAGACATCCACTTCGAAACTGCAAGATCAAGAAAAAAAAAAACCAGTATATCTTTAAGTGTGAAAAATGGAATTAAAACTAAACATCTCTAATCCAGTTAGATCCCCTTTGGAACAGACTAATGGACATATCCTGCTTTTCCATAATTGAATTTCCCAAAAATCAGTTCCAATCAGCATTTTTGTGGTTTTAATCTTAAGCAGTTTTTTTTATAAAAATTGATCTTAAGCAGCATTTTCATAACAGTTACTCTCAACTAGTTTTTTTTTCCATAAAACCTGTTATGTTGACTTTTGACACAACTAAAATCCAAAACCAAAAGCTAAAGTAAAAAAAAAAAGTTTTGGAATCGATTATCTGAAAACTGATTTTCCAAAAACAGAAAGTGTCTTATAATTGGTTTTAAATGGGGGCCCTGTTTGGAACCAATTGTCAAACATAATTTGCCTTTGCAAAATCAGTTTTCATAAATCGGTTCCATATGGGTATTTGGAACTTGACCATTTGGTCTCATATTTAGTTTTTATGTTTTTATTGTCAGCCAAACAGCCTCTACTAAAAACTAGTTGAGAGCTTCTTTTTTAAAATCAATTATTTTAATCAATTTAAAGCATAAGCTGTTTCCAAAAATCGGTTACAAACGGGGTGTATTTCAATTTCGACCTTTGCGTGTAAAAACCTGTCAAAAATCAGATTTTTGAATGAAAGCCCGGCCTTTTATCCACAAAATAGAATTTTGGTACTTCCAAATGGATTCCTATAACACATATTCAACATGTATAAATAAAAAAAATACTACTAGTTTACATCACTGCAAGTCTGCAAATAAAACTGATAATCTACAAAAAGATATCACTCAAAACACCCAAAGAAAGATAGATTATTTCGATCACATACTTCTCGGATCGTATCCGACGCCCCCGGCCATCATGACCTGGTACCGGTCGGCGAGGGTCCGCTCCGCCAGGCATTCGAGCACGAGATAGTCGAGCTCCCTCACGCTTTGCAGCAGCTTCAGAGCCGCCGCAGGCCTGTCCCCTCCGAACCCAGCCCCACAACCCACGTAGACTCTCTCCTTCAGTCTTCGCGGGTTCCTCCTCTACAATTCAATAACAAAATTCACATCTTTCAGACTCAAATCATACTTACAAACAAACTTCGATTGAGATTTTATACGGACCAGACCAATCTCGCAATTGTGTATTTCGATTGCTTCTTCCATGACAGTTTGGTCTGAACTCTGAAACAATAGGAAATGTCGAATTGTATCGTATCGGGGAGTCGGGGAGAGGGCGATATGGCAGCGAAATTTCGGGGACGATATTTATATAGTTTGGCTTTTTGACGAATATGCCCATCAGATGAAACGCAAATTGTCCAAAAATAGGGATTACAACATAATGAGGTTTTTTCTGATCATAAGAATCGGGGATTCCATGATTTTCAAAAGAATTGAGTTATTTTGATATTTACGATTATTTTAATATAAAAAATGATAGAATAATTTTGTGTTTGATTATGTTTTGAATTATTTTTATTGAAAAACATAATAATGAAGTTTTTATTGTTTAGGTAGAATGTGAATCAAGTATGGATAATGATTTATGAAATGTGAAAAAATGATGATAGTTGGTTTATTAGAAGTGAACAAATGATGATAGTTGATTTATCAGAGGTTATAAAAAGTGAAAAAATGATGATAGTTGATTTATCAGATGTGGTGACAATTGATTTGACAGTGGGTCCATATGTTTTTTAGATTAAATAACCTGAAATAACTTAATTTCAGGGGTTGACTGAAATTCATATATCATTTTATTCTGGTATACAAATTCTCATTTATTTCAGTCAGTCATCCAAACAATTTTAAACTCTTTATTCTATATTATACTCATTTATTCAATCTTCTATTCTCAATCCAAACATAGGCTTAGATTGTTTTTGGTTGCACGATTGCAAAACTGATTTTAAATAAAAAATGGGTTTAAAACTGATTTTGTAGAAAGACTTTTAAAAGGCTCAAGTTTTTTTATATTTTTTACATAAATTTATCTGTAGTTTTTTTTTTTAATTTTTTTTTTTTTTGTTTTAAGACAGATTTGAAAAAAACATCTTTCTATGAATCTAAAAATACTCAAACTCGTTTCTAAAAGGGTGAAGCATTGTTCTGAATTTAACTCGTTCAAGATGAATTGGATTCAGTTTTTTTAAATAAAAAAAACCTGATCCACTCACAACCTTGACATCACAGGATTAAAGAACTATATATATATATATATATATAATTTCTATAATATTTAAAGCCCATCTGTCTCATCTTTTTTCATTCCATCCATTTTATTTACCTTTTTCTAACCGAAATACATTCACTCATATACACACAAAACACTATATTCTGTCCTATTTATTTCCTCCTCTTTTTCTTTCAAATAAGCCTTGAAAGATATTATGGAGCGCTAATACACTTAATTTATTTTACAGTTGTATGCATCATGATAGTGCAATATATATTACACTATTATAATGTACGAGATTCTCTCACGGTGTATGACATAATAAAATTTATCATTTTTCAACATGAAAAAAATACGCTAATGTATCGCAGCATAATCCTATTTTATATAATAATATATATTTTCATAAAAGAGTGTATGAATTTTTCTAATTAAAAAAAACAATGTGAATTGCAATTGAAATTGCACAGAATACTGAATGTATCATTTTCCCATATAATGACATCATAAACCAATTAAGTCACAAGCATTTTAAGATTTTATAGTATATTTATATCATAACAATTGTAGTTTTTTTAAGATTTAATTCTAACACACGTCAAAAAAATCATTTGATCTGTTATATGAATTTTTAGAATTAAATGAGGGTAAAATGAGACGAGTATAGAATTAAATGGAGCAGGTACATAATAAAATCTATTCTCGGTATACAGCTTCGGCGGGGTGGGTTAAATTTGGATAGAATTTGGATTATGTCTCAAAATATAATATAGACTTTGTATAGGGTTGTTGCTGTCATTTAATATATATAGTAGTGGTATTTATGTAAATATAAAAAACCAGACCGAAATTATTTGCTCAAGCTCCGCCATCTGAGAGAGTCGAAAGAGAAGAGAAAAACGAGAGAGCGTTCGCGAGGGAGAGCGGGGAGAGATGCTGACGTCACCGGTGGTGAACGCATACCCACTGTCGAGCTACACCTTCGGGACGAAGGAGCCGAAGATGGAGAAGGACACCTCCGTCGCCGATCGTCTCGCCCGGATGAAAGTCAAGCATGTCCTCTCTCTCTCTCTCACGTTCTACTAAACCCTAGATCATGCACCGTAGCTTGATTGACAAACGTAAGAACAAGGGTTTTGATTTGACGGTCTTTAATGGAGGGCATGCGTTCTTTTTTTGTTTTTTTGCAGCTACATGAAAGAAGGGATGCGCACAAGTGTGGAAGCGATTCTTTTGGTTAGCACTCTCTCTATCGTTCTCTTTCGTTTCGTATCATCTCTGAATCCCTCTGTATTATTGATTTGCGTTTGTGGGGTTTTTAATCTTTTCTTGCATCTCGGACACATTGTGGTTTCTATCAATTATGCGGTACTGTGTTAAAGATAGAACAAGATTTGATTTTTGGGGGTTTCTTTATTCATTTTTTTTTTGGGGGGGGGGGGGGTGTTGTTCTTTTGCGCCTATGCAATCCCAATCTTTTTATTCTTTGGTGAGGTCTGATTTATGAATTCTGGCATGTAAGCGTACATAGCGAGTGTTAACATTCGGACTTGTAACCTCCTTCATAAGTTATACAGTCTAAGTTTCCTCAAAAAAAAAAAAAAAAACTCTCGAAACATTATTCTTCTTGCTTTTGGTGGGAAGGTGATCTTTATTTTTTTTCTTTTTGGAGAACTGTAATTGGAAGGCTTTTTTTATAAAATTTTAATTTGAGGGTTTCGAGGTCATTGAACTGTGTATGTCAATTAGGCAATGTTATGGAAAAAGAAAATGTAACTTCATAAGTTTTTCTCTGTGATTTTAAAAAGTGAAAGTGTTTTTTGACTGAAGTGAGACCTAAGTGGTTGTGAATTCATATTTTATGAGTTTTTGTATGATTCTTGAAGGATAAAATTAAGGTTTTTTTTTTAAAAAAAATGAAAAATATTTTGGAAAAAAAAATGAAACTTCATAAGTTCTGTGATTTTTAAAAGTGGAAGTGTTTTTTGAGTGAAGTGAGACCTAAGTAGTTGTGAATTCCTATTTTATGAGTTATTTATATGATTCTCAAAGGATTAAATTAAGGTTATCCAAGAAAGATAAAAATATTTTGATGTTTACATCGTGTTTCTCCTAATAAGCATCCTTCAGGTGCATATTGTACATACCTTTTTTTGAGAAAAAAGGGTTTATTCACCATGTTGTATTAAAACCGGTAAGCAAATAGGGGATACAAAGGAGAAAGCTAGTATAGGACATAAGTCACTTGATGCCCCCTAATCAATACCCCAATACAAAAGCCAAAACAGAAATCTCAAACAACATAAAGCAAACCCTGCCTATCTATATTTAACTTTCCACCTTGGTAATGTCTTGCTTCCAATCTCTCAAGAGAGACACACTGCTAATTCAAGCATTGTCCATGTAGTATTCTTTACCCTTGAATGGTTTCTTATTTCCTGTCAGCTAAGGGCCCAACATACAGCATGGGAAAACATCTGGATGAACTTCCACCCTTGATTTTATCTATACATGTACATATTATCATCCCAGTAATGCTCCATAGCCTTACAAATGACATGCTATAGGTATAAGAAACCATTCAACGGTTATCTAAGATAGGCTTTTATTTTCTCTTTGGAGCTAGGACAGACATCCATTAGTGTGTCTACTAAGAACAATCAATAGTCAAAGAATCTCAATGATTTTTTATTTCTTTCCATTGAGGGGTGGGAAAATGGTTGGATGCATTCACTATGATTTGTTTCTTGACTTCTTATGTTAATGCCAAATAAGATGACTGTATCTGAAGTGATTATTTGATCTCATCAGTTTGACTGTTGGAGTGGTCAACACAGATTTTCAATTATTCAGTTGTAGGAAACAAGAAGCCTGAATCTGGTGTGCTCTTAACCAAAGTGATTTTGCAGATTATGCAGTTTGATGCTACTATGCTAGTCTATAGCTTCATTAACTGTGCACCACACCACTTGTATTGCAGTTTGCTTTCTTTCTTAACGTAAATTTTCTTTTTGTTCAGTTTTCTTTTAATTTTTGAGCATCAGGTTGTTTTTTTATTTGTTATTATTGTTATGGGTGTGATCAAATACACTTCACAGTTTGAGTTCTTTAGCAACCTGATGATTTATTTTTTGATTAATGCAGGTGCAAGAGCACAACCATCCTCATATACTTCTACTGCAAATTGGTAATACATTTTGTAAACTTCCTGGTGGACGCTTGAAGCCCGGTGAAAACGGTGGGTATTAGTATTACTTTGAGTTCCAAAAACCCTGTGACCATGGTGCAGTGCTGATTTGATATTTATGGTTCACCTTATGGAAGTCTTTTTCCTCTGATATCTGAACTTCACAGAAATTGAGGGTTTGAAGCGCAAACTTTCCAGCAAGCTGGCTGCCAGCTCAACACCTCTTCAGCCGAATTGGCAGGTATCCCAATTCTTAATGTGTTATTTGTAAAGTAAGGTGGCAGCCTTTGAACATGGAATTGGAAGAGAAATACTTGAAGGCTATGTGGGGTCTTTTCAATAATATTACTTTTGATTGGTGGCTCTGAGTAAAAATCCTTCGATGAACAAATAACCCGTCTAATCTCCTCTAGTCATGTCTCAGATTGGGGACTGTGTTGCTATCTGGTGGAGGCCAAACTTTGAGACCATAATGTACCCTTACTGCCCTCCTCACATCACCAAACCTAAGGTAAATGGAATCGATGCTTCAAAGTTTTATATGTGATGCTTTGTACTCTGCATTCTGTTTTTTAGTCCTTTTTTTTAGGTCCCATACTTCTGTAACTTTGAGAGCACATTTGATTCAGGAGTGCAAGAAGCTTTTCATTGTTCACTTGTCTGAGAGGGAATATTTTGCTGTACCAAAGAACTTGAAACTGCTTGCTGTTCCATTGTTTGAACTTTATGATAATGTTCAGGTATTTATTGCCGACTCATATATATTTTTTGTTTTACTGTAAAAATTTTATTCCTCTAATCTAATGCTTTTCTGTTTCTGTTTGAAAACTGCATGAGGTTTTGATAATTGTCTTGGTTAGAACCTTGAATGTCTATTGTGAAATGTGAAATGTTTCTGAGACTGATGAAAATCCATGATTGTTTACCTATGAATCATTTCACATTGGCGTGATGGCAAAATCCATGATTGTTTACCTATGAATCATTTTACATTGGCGTGATGGCAAAATCCATGATTGTTTACCTATGAATCATTTTACATTGGCGTGATGGCAAAATCCATGATTGTTTACCTATGAATCATTTTACATTGGCGTGATGGCAAACATTTTTGCTTCTGCTTGTGTGTTTTTTTTTTCTTTTTTCTTTTTTTAAGCAGCAGCAGTGCTGAGCATTTGAAGCAGTCTCGCTTCATTATCCATGAAGGGTGCCTATATTTCACAAAAGGAAATTTGGTTGTTTCTTGTGGAGACAATTTTTATTGACCAGACATGGCTGCTACTAGTATTTTCAAATATTATATCTATCTAATTTGGCAGCCATTTTTCACATGTTCAGATATTTATATATTTTTTATATAAAACAAAGAAATGCATGACACTGTTTGGATGGGTCTGGGGTTCTCTCTCTCTCTCTCTCTCTCTCAAAGTTTTGCATCTATGAAAAGAATGTAACATTCTCGTATAATTGCTGCAACCATCTTTTTATTTGGTGTTTCAAATTGATATTTTCAATAATGATATGCTGTACATCCAATATTACAAACTGTTTTGCCAGTGGTTAACCTATATGTTTGTCTAACTTGGACTAGGTTTAAGTTAGACTTTAACCTTCTACGCCTGTTTAATGTTCCTCAATAAATATCAAATAACGTAGCATGCATGTTGTTTCAAGTAAAAAAATTCTCATGTTGTAAACTCCAATGACGTGGAAGTTTTTTTCATGGTTCATGTATGTGTTCTTTCACAACTTAATTCTTTCTGAAACTCACAATATAAAACTTGATGCAGAGATATGGGCCAGTTATCTCAACAATCCCCCAGCAACTATCCAGGTTCCAATTCAATATGGTCAATTCTTGAAATGGAGCATGCGAGGGTCAATTAGGGCAGGAATCCAGGATTAGTATTCGATAAGTTGGCTTGGACTTACTAAATTTTTGCATTTCGAGGACAAATGCATGACTGAAGCTAATCTAGCTTATAAACTGTTTGGACAGCCTATGTGCTATTTGAAATTTTTTTCTCCTTATAGAACACTGAAGAAATAGTAGGTCTTTGAAGGGTGGAGTTATATTTTAGTTTGAATTTACATGGATTTGACCACAGGTTGTATGCTGCTTCTTCATGTTGATCATGATTTGTATTTATGTAATGTATCCTTAGATTCTTTGTATGGGTTAGGGGCAATTTTTTTAGTATTGCTCACTAAGTGTTTTTTTTTTTTTTTTGACTAATAAGTATTGTTCAGTAAGTTATTTCTCATGTAAGACTCATCTGCTGCACATATATTATGTTAGAATATATTATTCCCAGATCATTCTGGTGGAAGTTCTGGCCCAACCTGACATCTGTGTTCTTTTGGTGTTAGTTCTGTTCTTGTTCTCTTGAATTGTAACACTGCATTAACTGTAAGATTCATGGTGAATTGGAAAAAGATTTAAGTCAACATGAGTATAGAATAAACTGTGCACTATAGTCTACGAGGAAAAGGTGGGTCCTAATCATGAGTTTTAATTTTTGATAACATGAGAATCTGATTTCATTCTTTGTATTCTGATCAACCAGGACAGAAGTAAAAAAAAATTGTTGGGAACATTTCGCAGCCTCTTATATGTGAATTTCTTTTAAAGATATGCATATTAATCTACATTTATAAAAAATAAATAAGAAAAAAGGATGCACTTAAATATTTGAATGATTGAATGTATAAATGCATACTAGATATGAAAAGTGTGGACTTTAGAAATGATGATCGAATGTATTAACAAGTAGTAATCAATAAATGGGTTAGCATTTCTACTCCCAATAGAAATAACAATTTCATTTGAAAGTTAAAGAAGTTATGAATATAACTAAATTGTGTCACGATGTATCATATTATCAATTCATTTTATATAATTTTTTTTATATATCTCGATAGCGTCGTACACTGATTAATGAAGAATATCTTGTTAGTTTTTTATATATTTTTATATTTTTTATAAATATATATATCATGTTATTTTAAAAAAATTGAAAATAGGTGGACTTGGAGTCAGAATAAAGAGAGGGAAAATGAATTACCCAACCGTTCCCAATGATAATTAATAATTAAAAAGGTCACCCATCATCATTTACAGCTGGTGTAACGGTTTGTTGTTGCAAGTAATTCAATCGATCCCCACCGTCCATAAAGTGGGGGTCGCTCTTCGGGTCCATCTGATCGAACGTTCGAAATAGATGGTGCCCAATCATAAAAATCACTACCAGGAGGAGCTCGAGCCGCGACTCGACCGAACGTCTCCAACATGAAATCCAGAACGTGCTTTCGTTTTTGAAAGGGTCGGAACCCTAAATTCTGATAAATTCTGATACGATGATCGTAAAAAAAAAAGGCGATCTTTTTACGTTCCATTCAATACGTAACGTCAATTATTATTATTATTATTATTATTTTTGAAATGCAGCGAAATTTGGTCTGAAAGATGAGTTCTTTATCGATTTCATTCGCCATTAATGGCGGAAAAGAGAGCCTTGGATCGAGTGACTTGGTGAGGACTCGATTGAGAGGGATCAGTGGTTTCTGGTGGAGGAAACCCGTGAGAGACGGGGTTCGGAGAGATTGCCGGTTCGACGTGTCGGCGAAGATCAAGAAGGGGAAAAAGCACGACTATCCATGGCCGGAGGACATCGATCCCAACTTGAAAAGAGGGTACTTGAAGTACTTGTCGCGCTTCAAGCCGCTCGCGGAGAAGCCTAAGCCGGTCACGCTCGAGTTCGAGAAGCCGGTGATTGAAATAGAAAAGAAAATCTCCGATGTAGGTTCGCTTGTAATGTTTGTGTTATTACACTCTGATTACATCTATTGCTACTTTTGCTGAATTGTTTGTTTGTTTTTGTTTCTGATCTGCTTAGGTCCGTAAAATGGCTGATGAAACTGGTTTGGACTTCAGTGAACAGATCAAGGAACTGGAAAGAAAGTATCAACAGGTAGTTTTGATGTTCTCTGGGGCTTGTCTATTATTTAAGCCTTATATTTCATAGTATTTTTGGTTTGTTCTGTTTAAGATCCATTTTTTGTTCCTCTCTACTTGCTGTGATTTTGTGAGGAGATCCCTCGTCTCCTAATTAAGATTCTCTTAATTTCATTAAAAATACCAAAAATTGTGTTTTGTTCATGGTAGGTTCTTTTGACTCACTCTAACATTTAAAAAACACAAATTTTTATTTTTATTATTGACTAGAAACTCCCCTGATATTTCTTTGAACATTCTGTCAACATGAGATGCATGTTTTCCTTCAAATTGAGTTGGCTATCTCTCATGTCTGGTGTTGCAGTTCTATGCTATTCTCCATTTCTCCTTTATTGGTTATATAAGCACGGCATATATTAACAGTTCTAATTTTACAAAAGTGATTTATACCTTTTTCTGAGGGCTGTTTTTTTGTGTTATTATTGATTGATTTAAATCCCTCTCAGCTGCAAACCTTTTATGAGTAATTACTGCCTCTTTTCTAATCTAAGATATGTTTATTAGTACAAGTTAGTAATGTTTTATAACTACTATAAATATTTATACAAAGTGGCTGGATATGCATCCAACTCTAATTGAGTTTTAATTGTGGAGCTGTAGCATCACGTATCAAGTCCATTTCCTAATTTAACTTTATCAAGGCATTGCTTGCAGGTCTTGAAAGGGCTATATACACATCTAACTCCCTTTGAGCGTTTGCAAATAGCCCGGCATCCTCACAGGCCGACTGTCCTTGATCATATAGCGAACATGACGGATCAGGTATCTTTCCCCCTTTCTTCAGACTTGATCCAGCTTCAGCCTTTATGTTAGTTACTATACTAAAGCAAAGATTCTGATTGTTTTTTCTCTCAAATCGTACTATAAAGTGGGTGGAGCTACATGGAAATCGTTTAGGTTTTGATGATCCGGCCATCGTTACTGCACTTGGGAGCATGGATGGTAAAAGCTATATGTTCATTGGCCAACAAAAGGGTAGGAACACAAATGAGCACATTCGACGAAATTTTGGAATGCCAACCCCGCATGGGTATGCTTTCATGTTTTATTTTATTTTATTTTATTTTTCTTGGTTTCATGTTTGTTGTTTAGATGATGAAAATCACTTTTTAATGGTCATCTGGAACTCTTTAGCATGGAAAGTAATGATAATGAAAAGGAGATATCCAAGCGCATCATAAAATATAAATATAACATATTGATAGCCATTTGAATCCCACCAGGCATGCATCTAAATTTATTATTTTCACTCTCAATAGTTCATTTTTTCTTCAAAAAGAAAAAAGAGAGAGCCAATTGGTGGCTCTGTTATTAAGGCAGTGCTAAATATTTATAAAGCAAGTTTATACTTGAATGCGTATGTTAAAATTTATTGAGACTTACCTTGAATCAAGTGATCTTCTTGTTGAATTTATGTGGACATGATGATGATCTGAGGCACTTATTTATTTATTTATTTATTTTTGAAGCATGATAAAGAATCAACGTATTATCTTTTTGGTGGCATTGATGGCAATAAACTTGATATCTGATTAACTCCACAATGTTTCATCTTTTTAATGGTCTCTTTGAGTCAGTGTTTGTAGATTTTCTTTCCTCAAGAACTTTTCATAGTCTGTGTTGAAATGGATGTGTTTAACCCTATAAAGTTATAAAGAGAGTCACAAAAGTTTTTGTTTCCATGCAGTTACAGGAAGGCCTTGCGTATGATGAAGTATGCTGACCACCATGGTTTTCCTATTATTACATTTGTGGACACTCCTGGGGCATTTGCTGATCTCAAATCTGAGGAACTTGGGCAAGTGTGTATTTAATATTTGTTATTTTTATTATTCAAGTAATTTCAATGTTTACAAATACACCTTCATGATGCATGGAATTATGTTCTTCATGCAGGGGGAAGCAATAGCTCATAATTTGTGGGAGATGTTTGGCCTTAAAGTTCCAGTTGTCACTGTTGTTATTGGTGAAGGTGGTTCTGGTGGAGCTCTGGCCATCGCATGCGCCAATAAATTGTTCATGCTGGAGAACTCTGTCTTTTATGTTGCGAGGTAATTTGATATAGTCCTTTATTCCTATTTGTGTCTGAGAATCAATTCAGATGATTTATATTAGGGATTTAACATTTTTTCCGATCAATCTGAGCGCTTTTTGGCATGCTTGATGCAAGCAGTCCTGAAGCATGTGCAGCGATCTTGTGGAAATCTGCTCGAGAAGCTCCAAAGGTATTCATTCAATTGCTCTATTTCCCTGATGAAAGCTGCTTTTTTCTTCTTCTTATGTTTCTTTTTCCATGGTGGTGGTGTTAGGCAGCTGAGAAATTAAAAATAACTGCCATGGAGTTATGCAAATTCCAAATTGCTGATGGAATTATTCCGGTAAATTTTGTTAACTGACTAGCTTACCTAGTATTGTTCTATATTTCACAACATTTTCTTCTTGGTTGATGTAATCGTGAGCTTTATCAGATATATGGTTAGGCTACAGCCTATGCATAGAAACCTGTTAAAGGAACTTTCCATTTGTCTTAGTTGTTGATGCATCACAGTTTTCTGAACTTGATGGGTGACGTTGGTGATAGGACAGATTGATTATTTGCACAACCCCTTAACGTGACTTGCAAAGGAAGAAAACCTAAGGCAAAAAAAGAAAATACATAAAATCCCTGTACGTTCCTTGCTCCTATATTAATACCCTAAATGTGCAAAATAGATCCATAATCTCAAAGTAAATTTGATTCTCCTAATTATGAGTAATTGTTTCCTTTTTTTTAATTTAAATTGTCAAAATCAGTCCCCTCCACTTGTAGAGAACTTGTCCTCAAGTTCATAGCCATTATTCTCCTCTTTGAATGTTTGATGTATTGGACTTCTCACTTCGTTCAGTGATTGTTCCACTTTTAAAGCTTTGGGAGATTTCTCATCCTTCATATAGCAACATTATTCATACATTGGGTTGCATATCAACCGCTGAACCCTCTTGGAGGACATATAGCTGGAATCTCATCTTTCAGAAATTTACTCTTGGCATTCTCTTCTTCAACATCTTTGTTTAGTGCTAGATTCACGGTATGACGTGAGGAATTGGTTGTCGAGTTCTTCGATAACAAACGATCGAATTGGGACTCATATGGCTTTGATTCATCGTCCGATGTAACTTCCCCACCATGTCCTTTTCCTTATTACGTCTGGGTTGGCTGGTTTGTTTAAATACTCAGAGTAGTCTTGTTGTCGGGCGACGCCGTCGTGTTGTAATTGAACGACTATGAAGAATTTCTCCCCGCTCCGCCATCTTCATTTGATAACCTGTAAATCATTGTAACGAGTCATACGAAGACGAATCGATAGAACTGTAGTCCCTCACAGCTATTGCCTTGGCGGCAATTTTGGTATTGTTGGAACCATAGTCCATCTGGGTTCTGAATTGGACGCTTCCCCATGCGACAGTTGAAGTTGTTCCCACCATGCTAATGCCCCGAGCTTGATTGCTAGTCAGGCACCTCCCTATAGTCGAAGAAGCGTTCGACTGCCGCAAGACAATCGAGAAAATCCTCGATGTGAAGTTGGCCGTTGAATTTACCTTCACCCAGAAGTCGGGGTCTCACAGCTTGCGGTCGTTGATAACCACCACGCGCATGTCTGGAATCAACTCATCGAGTTCCTCCAGTCATCCTCGTCATATCGAGGGACTCGAGGATTTTGAGTCCTCCGTGGAACGGTTTCATTCATCTTGACGAACCGGAAAAAGCTTGAAACCGAACTATGGATAGCCGGGTTGACGTAGGCGAAACGCTGCGAGAAACAAGACGAAGACGAACAACGTCGACTCCGTAAAATCCTCTCCGTAGGACGGAAGAAGAAATAAAAGAAACAACTCTCAAAATAACTAAAAACTCAAAATATTATTAATTGATTATTTGCACAACCCCTTAACATGATTAAATAGGGTGATGTAACTTGCAAAGCAAGAAAACCTAAGGCAAAAAAAGGAAAATACATAAATTCGGATCCCTATAATGGAGCCACTAAAACACCATTAAAACTTACTAAAATAGTTCCTAAAATATAATATATTGCTCCTAAATTAATACCCAAATAATAGGTAATTAAATGTGACTAAAAATATTCAAAATAGATCCATAATCATAGAGAAATCAAAGTAAATTTGATTCTCCTAATTATGAGTATCCAAATTTTATATCACATTAATTGTTTCCTTTTTTTTAACTTTCCTTCCCCAATAATGGTTGATTTTCTTGTCAAATCGTCCTGCATCAATGGGCCAAGGCTTCTTTGGAAGAATTGAATGACACAACAATCTGAAGATGTAGAATGTGCTGTTGAAGAGTATGTAGTCTTAAATAATCTGCCAACAGGTAACAATTAAATGTTAATAGTCCAAAAATGTTTCCTTTTTGCTCTACCTCATTTTGCCAATTTATAATGGTATTGATGGTAATATGCTGTTGGTGGTTGTGGCTGGGAAGAAATCACCACCATATTATGTTTACATGTATTGTTATTGCACATGTTTATTGTTTATCTTTACCTTTTCTCTCTTGATCTTTTGGCTAATGTTTTCCCTTGATGTATATCGTTGTTAATTTTTTGCATGTTACTTTCTGGTCTTTTATGTAAAGCATACTGCTTATGTCTGTAACAGAAAAATACTTTATACCTTATAACCAATTCCGTTTCCTGCATGTTTATATTAATATATTGTTATGGTTTGCAGGAACCACTTCGTGGAGCTCATACTGATGCGCTGTGGACCTCTCAACAAATAAAACTTGTTGTAACAAAGGCCATTGAGGTACTGCATCAGCTATTCAACCCTTCTTCCTTCGTCTTACATCCTTGCAAATTGGGTTTTCATAACAAGGAACTGTTATAGAATTCTCCTCTGTATTACAGTATTTTTAATGGAAAAAAAATTGTGTCACACCGCCTAATTGTCACCAGGATAATTCCCCAGAACTCTTTCCATCTTTTTTTTTTTTTGAAGATAAAGCCCTCGTTATATTAATAAAGGAGAAAGCCCAAAGGGAAAAAAAACATAAGGGAAACGCAAAACAACTCAAGAGAAAGGATCTGTCCTAGAAGCGGGGACCGACCCATAAAAGACAAAATGAGGAACTACTCCTGAATAATAAAGCGACCCCCTTGATAACCACCACACGAACACCCTTGCAAAATTTACCCCCGTCTTGGATGCACCGGACCGCCATCTCCCAAATATTTTCCGTATACGCCATACTATCCCAAAAAACTCTTTCCATCTTTAAAGAGCATCTTTATACATGTTTATCAGACATCCACTGTGAAAAATAACTTTATGGAAAATTTAGAAAAGTGTGTTAGCACAGTAGAGAGGGGATCTGTTTTTTGTGTGGCCAAGTTTGATCTAGATTTATGCCCTTGAGTAATCATTGAATGTAGAAACTGTGATGATTGTTGGATTTTTTGGATGCATTTTATTACCTTTTTGGACTAAGAGAAGACAAAAATGGATGTAGTGTAATCTATTTGTATTGAATAAATTGGGTTTGATGATAAAAAAATGCATGAACCAACCTATTGAGGTATTTATATAATCAATGGCCTGACCTTTCAACATAGTTTATGGCCTCCCTTCTCTTCCTCCCTTTTTTGGCCAACAAATACTCTTCATAAGAGTATTATCCAAATCCATTCTGGACCTATATATCTAAAGCTTGCAACCTAAATATAGTCTATATGGGTCTGGAATATGACACGTGAGTCTGGTCCTAGAGGATAGTTTGACCATCTCAAGCAAAATGTTCAAGATTTTAATATAGTCTGTCCGATTTCAAAATGGCAACAATACGTTTTCTCTCTGTATCTCCTATCTTAACGAGCATAATTAAGTACCGAAACTTCTAAGATATTAAAATGTGATTTTGAAAACGTCGATTGCTTTCTGTTTGATGGTTTGTGCTATTGGACTATTTGACATAACTTTCATGTATTATGTACAGGAACTTGAAAAAATGGACAAGGATGAATTGCTCAAACACCGGATGCTGAAGTACCGCCGCCTCGGTGGTTTTGTGGAGGGTACTTCTGTGGACCCAGAGAAGAAGCGCAACTTCAAGAAAAAGGATGTCGATGTGACTCAAGATTTATCCGAAATTGAAACAGACTTTAACAGAATTAAGAAAAAGTTTAAAGAAGCAGAGGATGGGCCTCCAAGACCCATCAGCACTGAGGCACTAGAGAAACTCAGAAAAGAACTTGACCAAGAGATGGCTAATGCATTCATCTCGATCGGCCTGCAAGAGAAGCTAGAAGCTATAAAATTGGAGTTCGCCGAGTCATCGGGCAACACAAGTGATCAATCTCTCAGTCCTGGATTGAAAGAAAAAGTGGATAAGCTCGTACAGGAATTTAACTTCTGTTTATCTAGACCCGGTTCTTATGTTCCTTTAAAACAGAAACTCAAAATGATTGCAGAGGCTAACAAGATGGTCGAGTTAAAAAATAGGGAGAACCTGGAGAAAGAGATCAATGAGAAGATACAAGAAAAAGCCAAGAAGAAAATGGAGATCTTGAGAATGGCTCGCGATAAGGTGGCCAAAGGAGAACAACTGGATGATGAACTGAACGAAAAGGTGGAACAAGCGAGGACTGAACTGAAAGAGATGTTGAAGCTGGCCAGTTTGGAGGCTAATGTAAATCAGGATACTGACAAAGAGATTCAGAGGGCTATAGATGCAGCAGGATTGAGAGGGATGATAGATCAGTTGAATGGGGGGATTGTGCGAAATCCAAGTGGGGAAATTATGGAGAAGCTGTATGAAGAGATCAGAGCAGGAATTGTTGCAACCATGGACTTACCGGAATTGAATGAAAAATTTGAGGATGTGATAGGGGAGCTGACCATAGATACGATGAGTGAGAACAATGGAGGAATATAACAGAGAGTAATATGTGAAATATTCATTCTTGTATGACCTTTTTGTTGTTGTTTCCCCTTTCTAGATTTTTCATGTGTTATAAAATCAATAGATTGGTTTGATTTTAGACGAATAAAATAACATTTTGAGATTTTGTATTTGATATCTTTCGGCAAATGACCCTGTTTTGTAATTGAGGGTATGAACTGTAACCATAACCGTGGTCAATTACTCATTGTTGAAGCAGACTATGTAGCACCAAAAATCCAGCTGACGTGATATAGTCTGATAAAAAAAATCATGAATTATTCATAGCAAAACAAGTTGCACTTGATGTATTTTAGGTCCAGTTACTGAGAAATCACATTTTGTCATCTGTGCATCACAATGGTCTGTTTACAACAAGCCGATTTCCTTATTCAGTGGCTCTTTCTGACTTAAAAAAATGACAAATAACAAGAATCATATATCCAGTGTTCGTCGAGCTTTCATCTTGTGATCTTGTAGGTGATGGTGACACTTAACCACAGAACAACTGCAGTGATGATGGTAATTATCTTAGTAGGCGTCCATTTCAAGGCGGGGATCATGTGAGGTGTTTCTGAAGCCTTCCGATAATTCTCTGGAAAAAAAAAAACTCAGTAAATACAATTTTTGGTCTGCATACTGTAATCAACCTGAATGGGTGATACATTTGCAAAGTTTATACTAATAGCTCACCTGGTTTTTTCTCATTGTTGATGACATTGGAGAAGTCATCTGTAACGATATCACAAATCTGGTTGTCGCCTGAGTTTAGCTTTGAGAGATTGGCCTGAGTTCTTATATCTAGATATTGCTTTCTAATATTTCCTATGACATGATCTGGAAGATCCAAAAAAATGGTTTTCACAGTTTATCAGCTACACTGAAGAAACACACATAATTGATGTCTTGAAGCAGCTGCTCATGTGCTTACCAAATCCGATGAACGCATAAGGTCTTGAGACCTTCTCTATGAGTTTGATGTCAATCTTCTGGAACTCCTTCTGAAGATCCTTCAGGTAATAAAAAGCCAATTTTCTAGGATATGATCTATCGCAAAGGGCGATATAGCAGATCCCATTTTCAACCAAGTAACTTAGCAAAGATTGAGTCAAACAATATAAATTGCAATATGTCTAGACATGTCACAGGCAAACAAAAGGATACTGGAAACAATGGTGATCAATGAGGATGGACATCTTGGGATGTGTAAGTGCACCTAATGAGATATGTTTGAGAATGAGCTCCCCCTTTTGCCTGCAAATTGATGAGTTCTCATCCTCTTCATTCAGGTACCTAATGCCTTGAGCAAGAGGCAGCCCATCACTCAACCTCCCAACCAATGTGAGCTTCACCATATCGTCAAATTCTCAAAACACAATGATTCAATGGAGATGCTTCAACTATATAAAGTGTTTCTCTGCAAGTTTTATTATATAGTCCAAGGTTTGGGAAATGCCTTTCATGGGGAGGAAGAACAGAAAGACTTGTTGAGAAAGTAATTCATTATTTTCTTTTTGTGGAAACCAGAAGGATAGGCTTTCCTTTGGTGAAAACTGGAATATTTAAAATGCTTATTCGTTTTCCCTTTTTTCTGTGCTTGTCCATATCTTTTGAATCATTGGTCTTCCATTTCGAGTACAAAAGGAACCGAAAGTTGAAATCTTTTTTTTTTTTTAAATCAGATCTTTGAATCTGTACAGAAAGCCAAAAGGTTGGGTAAAGTGGTTACAATGATGACTAGGATTTGCAATTGGGAAGTTTATTTTTAATGCTGCAATTTGTGGTTCTATGGATCATATGAAACTCTATTATTCAAAGAAAATAAAATAAAAAAAAATTGGTTTTATATTTTTCAAAAATAAATATTTGCCTCTTTTGTAACCAATTGTAGTTAAAATTACAAAATTGAAACTACAGCAATTGTACATGTCAATGAGCAAATCTTAACTCTTCACAGCATGTTCATGGCACATAACATTTAACAAAATTCAAATTGTTTTACATAGTGATCAGTCTTTCAGCAATGATGAGGATCGTTAATTTTTATTAATTGTTTGAGTACTAATGGTTTTTTATTTTATTTTATTTATCATAGAGTGTTGTTATACACCTTTCTTTTTTTCAGTTCCAATTTTAGTCTCATACATCTCGTTAGTGTTATACACTTACGTTAACTAGGTATATAAATCGTTAGATTTTTTCCTTTTAATATACGGATCCATATAATTTAAAAAAAACATATTTTATAAAATGTGATGTATATACTCATTGAATGATGTCATTTATCTCAGTCTTTTTTTAAATCCCAAATGCAGTTCTATATACCTTGTTAAACCCATCCACTTACTTTATCGAAGTATATATATCATTGAATTTTTTTACATTTTTCTATAATTTTTATTATTTATATACTTTACATTCTATAAAAACATATACCTCATTAGATAATATAAATGATTTTAAAAAATAAAATGAAAACATGAATTTTAAAATAGACCGTGTGCAACATTTGGAGTGGGATATTCTCCCACTCTTAATTTCAAACCCACCAACCAAAATCTCCTGTGAAAAATTTTGAATGGGTTGTGAAAGAGCGCTCTTCACGTTGGTTTTAATTTTTTTTTTAAATCATACTTTTTTTTCAATGAAATGCATATTATTATATGAAATAAAATATATATGAGATATATTAATATCTTTTATAAAATTAAAAAAATAATAATTTTTTTAATTTTATATACTATGATATAGAAACATAAACGCTCTTCACGCAAATGTTGGTTGGTTAGCCCATTAGGTGGCCCACTATTAGGACATGCAAAGGACTCAGAAGTCATTTTCGAAAAAAGACAAATACAACATCGTCCATTCAAAACCAGAGGAAGACCTCAGTCGCTCGAACCAATCCAACCCTTCTTTCGTTGATGATGCCCTAACGAGCACGAAAAATAAAAGAATCTCCGCCTCTCTCTCTCTTCCCCTTCTCTTCAACCAGCCATGATAAATGCCCCTCATTTCGAAAACCTCGATTTCTCCCAAAAATGGCCGATCTTGACCTCCTCTCCCCTTCGACCACTCTTGGATCTCCCCCTCCCTTCAAATTAGGTCAACGAAGACGGGCCTCAACATCCTCCTATAGATTCCTCGATTGAATCCGATCTTAACCGAGATCTCTGTAGATTTCACGTTTCGATTCATTGTAGTTTGTCTTGATTTGGTGTATATTCTTTTTTTTTGTTTTTTTTGTTTTTTGGGGATCGATCGACTGCCTTTGATTTAGTGGATCGCGGCGATGAATCCGAGAGGGAGGTATCCGCCTGGGATCGGCAACGGCCGTGGTGGCGGAGGGAATGGGAACCCTGACCCTAACCCTAACTTTTACGGTAGGAACTCTCAACAGCAGTATGTTCAGAGGAATTATCAGCAGAACCAGCAGTATCAGCAGCAGCAGCAGATGCAACAGCAGCAAATGCAGCAACAGCATCATCAACATCAACAGCAGCAACAGCAGCAGTGGATGAGGAGGAATCAGGTTGGGACGGAATCTAGCAGCAACGAAGTGGTGGAGAAGGCCGTCCAGTCGGAGACGTTCAATTCGAGGTAGTATTTTTTCCCCTAAATTTTGCTCTTTTTTTTGGGGGGAAATAAACTGTGGTCAATTCTATTTCTCAAGAAAATGGGAAAGTAAACAAGGTCCGAATGGGGGAAGATTAGGATAAAAATACATGATAAAACAAATTTTGCTTTGTTGTCCTGAATTTTTGAACCACTGTTGGATTGAGCGGTGTTAGCCTCCCATTTTGTATTCCATATACTGCTTTAAAATCAGTCAATCCCATGTAATGTTCTTTCCCCCATTCTAGTTGGATATTTTTTGTCTGATTCAGTCACAATTCCTTGTGAGTTATTCTTTAGTGTTTATGTTTTTTTTTCAGTTTGATTGGATTTTGATTGATTGTGATCATGCTCACACTTGGAAGATCATATTGTGTAAATTGCCCCAATGGTAAAAATAACTGAATATAATGGATGATAGAGATCATTAATCATTCTTTTAGGTCGGCTCCTTTTCCGGGGGTGTTTACCATGCCGAGATATATGCAACAATCTTTGTAAACTGAAGTTTTTTTTTAAATGTAGGTGTTTGTGTTTACCAGGTGATGTTAATAATGCAGGGATTAGGATAGGAATTTCCAAAATAATTATTGCCATTTTATACTATGTCGTAAAGGCCCTCTTGTTCAGTTATTTTTTATCTTTTCTCCTACATCCCCAATAACGAGATTGGGGAGAAGGATGTACCTTGTCTCCAGCCTGCATTTTCTGACTTTGTCAGTGCTATATTCTACCTTCATTTTGTGTGTTATCTTATTAAAGTAATGGTATGTTACCCTTTTAAGCTCTAGGGTGAGATGGGAGTGAACTCTTTACAGTTTACCCTGAAATCAAACTGGGAAATGTAGGGAATGCCAGAATGGTGTTTTGTTGAATATTGTATAAAGTTCAATTTTCATATTTGTCACTTTTTTTTTTAGTAAGGAAGAAAATTTCGCTGTTTGAGTTATCTATACTTTGCTGGACAAAATATGTAGGTAATTACTTTGTGTGGCGACAATTCAACTTGAACTTGCTAAATTCTTCATTAGTTTGGTCTCCTCCATTTGTAGCAAGAAATAAACTCTCTTTCTTGATGCACACTATCTATTACTTGTTCTTTGCGACATGCAGGACACTTTTGGAAACACTTTGTAGAAAAATATAACTATGCAGCACCCATATGTCTACTATTTCCATGAACAGAAGGAAAGGAATCCATCTAACTGCTGACATGGATTATCTTGCAAGTTATTGTTGTAACCAAACTGAGCTGCTCGTGAACAGCTTGGGCTTTGCTTGATAAAAGCTCATCTGAGCTTGTTTATTTAGTTTTCACACCAATTTTAAACATTATTATTGAACTTGACAAGTCCAAGAAAGACTAAGTTGGGCTCAGCTCCACTCTGCTTCGCGTGATACGCTTGCAAATTTTAATTTTTTTTTAATTTTTTGAGTTTTGAAATATACGTGTTTGGTATTTAAAGGGAATTTCATTCATATTCATAAAAAAACTTGATATGAGATGTCAGTTTTTGGTTGATCGTTTAATGTCTTAGAAAATGAGTAATACATATATAATAATTTTCATTAAATTACGTGAAAAATTTGAATAAATTAGCCTAGATAAGCCAAGGACAAATTTGAGCTCGAGTCAATGAAACATGGATTGGCTAGTTATTTACCTGATTAATTCCATGATTAGTGCACTTTTCACAGTAGTCTTTTATTTTACAAGTATAGATAAAGTTCTCTACCTCAAGGGAAAAAATGTGTATTTCCTGCCTTTTGCAATGTAAGGAATGGTAATCTGCATGCTTAGTTTTGTGGTTGCATTTTTGCATAACACTTCATATAAGCATTATTTATTTCCTGTTATTTACTTTACCTTGTCTGTTTTTTCAATTGAAAAGTCATTTGAATTTACATGAATCATGGGATATCTTTTTTCGTTAACCTAGTTTACCATATAAATGCATTATCATCTGTATCACTGATATTTTTTTTGCATTTATTTTAAAAAAACATATTCTGATAACAACTTTGTGTTCTGAATGTATCTAGTTCTCAAAACTGGAAAGCACAGCTGAAGATACCTCCTCAGGATACACGTTACCGGACTGAGGTATGAATTTTTTGATATCATCTCTGTGTTAATTTTTATAGATGCAAGGTATGGTTGGTGAATGCAATTATCCTTTGTGAGCTAACATATGGTTGCTGGGGTTGGACCCATAGCACAATGGTTGACAAAAAGAATTTGCAACCATGAGGTCGTGGGTTCAAGTCCCATTGCTTATCTACCGAAAAAAACATCTGGTTGCCTTCCTAGCTTTTTTATTATGTTTTTAAAATTTAATGAAATACTAATATGTCACTGTGATATACTGATTAGTTTTGGTAACTTTAATTGGCACATCCATCTTCTTTCTTTTATAAAAAAATTGGCACATCCATAGGAGACCTTTTTTTTAATTGTGAAGTTAGTGAACTTGAAGTCGGGAATATGATTTTTTGCTAGACTCTGTGTGTCAAAGTGTAATCTAAATTTTTTCTGGATAAAAAATGTGGAAATGTGCGCGCATATTTACAAATATGCGGAATTAGATGCCCTGTTTATGATATACATGTGAATAAACAGACACCTTGTTATAAAATGGTTGAATCAATAATTTGCACTAGAGACTACTAAATTCAAAAAATTTGGCTGATGTGGCCATGGTGTTGAAGGCAAAGTACAGGTTATCTTTGGATAACTGCTAATATCATAATTCAGAGCACTTCTGCTAAGATTATTGATAATGGGTGAATTTTGACTTGTTGGTTGCAGGATGTTACCGCTACTAAAGGAAACGAGTTTGAAGATTATTTTCTGAAACGAGAGCTTCTTATGGGAATATATGAAAAGGGTTTTGAAAGACCTTCTCCCATTCAGGAAGAAAGTATCCCAATTGCATTAACTGGAAGTGACATTCTTGCTAGAGCAAAAAATGGAACGGGCAAGACAGCTGCATTCTGTATTCCGGCACTGGAAAAAATAGATCCTGATAACAATGTCATTCAAGGTGGTTGTTTTGTACATTTCTGTTATCATTTCGAGGGAAATTATTTAAGAGGAACATCTAGTTGCTTTGTTTTAGTTACATTTGTGTGTGATACCATCTAATCTCATGTGGTTTACATACTTCTACACATTTTATGTTCATAATGCCTAGGGTAGTTGTCTAATCCTTTCTAGCTTACTGGTAGAATGTTTCTTTTTTTCTTTTCTTTTTTAATTTTGAATGTTTTGCATGATGAACAGTTGTTATACTGGTTCCCACAAGAGAGTTGGCCCTTCAAACATCACAGGTCTGTAAGGAGCTCGGCAAACATTTGAAGATTGAGGTCATGGTTACCACTGGGGGTACAAGTTTGAGGGATGACATTATGCGTTTACACCAACCAGTGCACTTGCTTGTAGGAACTCCTGGCAGAATTCTTGATCTTGCCAAGAAAGGGGTTTGCGTCTTGAAAGACTGTTCAGTGCTTGTTATGGATGAGGTATGCTTTAAAGGACCATAATTTCCAGATTTTTCTTGTTTAACTCTTTAACTTTTGTTTGCCACTAAATATTTTGTTACACTGATTGGCAACATCACCTACCGAAATCCTAAACAAACAATTCTATAAATGGATTTGTAAACATTTGGTTATGTGGCACCACCAAAAGCACCAAATGAATTCTTCACTTTTTATAGTGGTTTTGCGTCTAATTCTCAATGTGTTACTACATCCAAACATCTGAGGCACTATATCTGATAATAGTTCCTGTACATCTGTATCATACCTTTAGTTTATACATGTGCATTGAGGAAACACATATTGAGCATTGTCCAGACCACTCAATCCGATGAGTTTTCTCTTTGTTTTCAGGGTGTGACTAGTTTGTCAACAATTGTCTCAGTTTCTTTAATGATTGTTAAAATCGGGGTGATAATTGACTGGAAAGTAAAAATGATGCTCTGCATTTATGAGGGGAAATTATTCTGGACTCATTGAATATTTATTATTTGTTCACCACTATCAATTTATGGAACTATTTCCTGGTATATATATATACACACATATACAAGAAAGTCATGTTTTGATAAGAAGAAAAGATATCTGCAAACGAGTTTTGGAGAAGCATTTATTGTCTTGAATCTATGGTTTTTATGAGAATGAGAATGAGAGTTTTGATGGTCATTGTATTCTTTCTTGCAGGCCGACAAGCTTCTGTCACCGGAATTTCAACCTTCAATAGAACAATTGATTCGTTTTCTTCCAGCAAATCGACAGATTCTATTATATTCAGCAACATTTCCTGTAACTGTGAAAGATTTCAAAGATAGATATCTACATAAGCCTTATATTATAAATCTTATGGATGAGCTTACCCTTAAGGGTATCACACAATTTTATGCTTTTGTGGAAGAGAGGCAAAAAGTTCACTGCCTGAATACCCTTTTCTCAAAGGTTTCACATTAGTTACAACGCATCCTTAATTTGTTTCTTACCAACTCATATTCCATAACCTGATCTTATATATTTATATTACTTTTTGTCTTGTCAGCTTCAAATCAACCAATCTATTATATTTTGCAACTCAGTGAATCGGGTAGAACTATTGGCAAGAAAGATCACTGAGCTGGGTTATTCTTGCTTCTACATCCATGCGAAGATGTTACAGGACCATCGTAACCGAGTCTTCCATGATTTCCGTAATGGTGCATGTAGAAATCTTGTTTGTACTGGTATGTCATTTTTTAGCTGGCCAAAATACCAGATTTTTAAAATTAATTACTTCTGCAAGTCGATTGGAAATCCCTGTTATTTTTCCACATGTTATATTCCTTATATGACATGTATGTTGATAAAAAAAATATTTTGTTTACATATGTAATTACACATACACACACGTCTATACAATCAACTGCTTGATTAATGTGATTTAAAATTTAAATTGACATGCTATCTGTTCACCTTCACCTCAGTTTTTGTTGAGCCCTTCTGGCTTTCAGCCTTCATTCCGAGTCGCCCATGTAGCTGCTTTTCTTCCAATTGATCTTCATTCTTCATGGTATATGGATAATATATATGTCCTTTTAAAGGTTCAAAAGATCCATGTAATAGTCAGGAATATGAGTTTTGTTTTTCCCTCTTATGTTCAATGTTCCTTATGATAATAATGGCTTTAACCCTACACATATTGCTCAATAGACCTGTGGTGGCAAATTTGCATTTTTATGCCCTTCCCATTTTTTGTCATATCTGTCATTTTCTATTGCTTAACACTGCATAAACCATAGCAGATATTCTGTTTTGCATGTAATACGTGGCAGTATCTTTTGTGATTCACGATCTAATTGGTTTTCATGTAGACAGCTTTGAAATAATCATAAAAATGTGTTGTAGATGTCTTCTTCTGATGTCCGTGTGTTTGCAGATTTGTTTACAAGGGGAATTGATATTCAAGCCGTTAATGTCGTCATTAACTTTGATTTCCCAAAGAATTCTGAGACTTATCTACACAGGGTACATATATTATTTAGTATTGTATTTATTACTTGTCAAAATCTCTTAAACTTCTCTGTGCTTAAACTCAACTGTTGCAATTTTCAGGTGGGTCGTTCAGGGAGGTTTGGCCACCTTGGTCTAGCAGTTAATCTGATTACCTATGAGGACCGGTTCAATCTGTATGAATATCTTCCCAATATGCATACACACATTATGTAGGAGATAGATTTATACAACCCATGGTAATAGTGTGTTTTCCACTAACAGGTACAGGATTGAGCAGGAGCTGGGGACCGAAATAAAGCAAATTCCTCCTCAGATAGATCAGGCTATCTACTGCAGATGAGTTGTGGTACAAATCGGTATATAGTTGGTGGTGTGCCCTGATCATGAATTTAATAATCTACTATAAGTTTGGAGGATAGCGGGGTGAATATTGGCCTTCACTTTTATTCGACTTCCAGATTTTTCCCTTCATGTTGTTTTTTATTTTCCTTTTTCTTAATCCCCAGTCATGCTCTGACATAGGTTTATAGGTTTGGGCTTGGGTTAAATCTAGTGGTGGTACATATCTTGTTGATGCAGCTGTTCCTGTCCCAACCCACACCAGAATTTGGGCTTGAACTATCCAGAGCTTAACTGGTATGCTATGGGTTACCTACTTTTGAATTTGAACCTCATTATACTGGATCCATTTTGTAACGGGGAGTTCAGATATGTTACATAAACCTGCAAAAGACAATGCTTTGGTGTTATTATGTCAGTATTAGTAGGTAGTGCTGTAATTGGTCCCAGTTCGTACTGAAGTGGTATATCTAGTTAGGAATGGCGAAGATCATGCTATGAAGTTTTTTTTTCCATCTGTTAAATCTGTCAGGTTCGGTTCAGTAAGCTCTAGTTGATTATGTTATCAGTTATGATCTGGGTGTTATCTTCCCCGGTCTATTAGAAATGCTATGTAATGTGCTACATTTTGTGAAATAATTCTATGGTACCCGTTTTAACTATCATGACTTCTGATCAATTGGTGTCCTTGGTTTTATTACTTATTTCATATTTATATTCTGCTTTACTACTTTTTACTTCTGATTTGTTTTATGCTTTTTAATGACAAGTTGTATTGAAATTGTCATCATGAAGATAAATTTTTTTCCAACATTAAACTGAAACCAGGTTTTTTCAACAGTGCCTTGACTCAACAGGAACCCCAATTATCTGAATAGGGTAATGGTGGTAGTAAATGTGGGGAGTTGGTTTGGATACTGTGTGGATACTGTGGGGTGGTAGATGTGGATAGTGTCTGGATTCTGGCATTGTTATCCCCAACCTGTTAATAGTCCTATTTCGAAGTGATTGTTTCAAGAGCTGATAGAAAATATATATTTTTATGTAGATTAATGGGTGGTGGCCTGGTAGGGTTCATGAAATCAACTGTCAGCAATTACTACAATTAAATCTGCCAAATGATTGGATATGAATTAATTTTTTTATATGTCCGTATCCTAACTTGAATTATTTAGGGCAATTAGCACTTTTAACCCCTAAAATTTGAAAAATTGCAAAAATAGTTCTGTCCATCGAATATTAGTAAAAACTAGCCCCGGTGAGAGATTATTTGGAGACGGATTATAGTGTTTATTTAAAAAAAAAAATTGAGATCCCAAGAGGGAAAAAATGCTAAGGAGACGGCATGTATGTATGTCGTCTTCCTGAAAACGGCATATATACATGCCGTCTCCTGTGTATTTTTAGGGTTTTTCCTTAAAAAAATATACATACAGGAGACGGTATATCCATTTTAAGGCTTGACTATTGAATGTTTGTTTTATATTGAATCAAACATCCTTTGCATAGACGGTGGAGAATGTCTTTGTTTGTCATTTCTTGTAAAAGATGATCGTGTTAAAATTAAAGTTGAGGATGCAGACATCATAGCCATACAATATATGGATGGCCGAGATCAAATGGAACAAAAAGAAGAAAATTGATCGATCGGGAGCACCGTGACTTCAAACGGCCATAACTTTTGAACTGTAGATCAGAATCGCTATTATAATATGCCCACACGTTCGTATCGACGAGCCCTACAGGAGTAGTCGCTACGCCACTACGCCATTTTTTGGGGCGTTTTGGATGTCAAATCGACGGTTGAAAGTTATTTTTATTATTTTTAAGTTGTTTTGAGTTTGTTAGGAGCCTACGAATTCGTTACTTAGATCGAATTAGTTCCATACATGAATAATGAGTAGTTGATAATTCACCATAAAATGATCCAGTCTTTGGAAAATGTTCACCCAGAAAGTTGATAAGGTTTGACTACTAAATTAGTGATGTAATGAAATATAGTGATTGAGCATATATGAAAATTATATATGAATTTCAGTTAAGTTGTTTAAGCAAGATTTATGATGTATTGAAAAAAAAATTTCTTCATGGAAACAACATGTATATATGCCGTGTTCAGGAGACGGCATATATACATGCCGTCTCCTGTCTATTTTTCCCCTTCTGGGATCTCTATTTTTGTAAAAAAAAAAAAAAACACTAGAGACGGCATGTATATATGCCGTCTCTTGTATAATCTCTTACCGGGGCTAGTTTTTGCTAATATTCAACGGATGGGGCTATTTTTGTAAATATTCAATTTTTAGGGGTTAAAAATGCTGATTTTCCAATTATTTACTTATGAATACTAATATTTTAATTTGAAAAATTTTCGATTCAGATTATTACATAGGACTTTAGGGCTTGTGGACTAACTTAGAGATTATAGGAAGGGGACATTAGAGATTATACAAAGAGAACATGATACTTATTTAAATTTTAAGTTCATCATTAATTATGTAGGATAATTTAATTGATATGTATTACACAATGTTATATTTTCAGTAGAAATCAAAATTAAAATTAAAACCGAAGTTTAAAAATAGATGTTTATAATCGATCATCTAAAAATTGATTTTGTAGAAAAAAAATGTTTTTCAATTAGTTCCAAATTAGACATAATATAATCACTTTGTATATAACCTTTTATCTTGATAATTTTACTGGTTTGTGGATGATTGAGTCATCCTCCTTCGAAAAATGTCTTAACAAAATGTTTTTGTAGTAAAGGATAATTTACATTGATGGATGAATTGTGTAATAATGCAAAGTTCATTTATTTTGCTGCAGACAGTTTTGTTGAGTATCAAAAGTTTTTTTTTGATGCGGTTGATGAGAGAATTTGCAATCACAAGATTATTGATTCAAGTCTGATCATAATACCTAACAACAAAAAAATTATACAGATATGATATACACATATCATTGAGAAAGAAAGTTAATTTTCACTAGGTAATTGTTAGTAAAACTCACTCATTCCCTCTATTATTTTTATAGTAGTGCAGTGATAAGGTATGTTACCCACAGTTGATCTGATTCCTATTTAAACTTCTCTATCCTAGGGGTGCAACTTGGGCAGGTTGAACCCGACCCAACCCGGTTCATGAACGGGTTTGGGTTGGGATTTTTCTGAGTCGGGTTCAACCCGACCCGAACCCGAACTAACTCGAATCCAATTTGGGTCGGGTTCGAGTTGGGGGGTTCAACCTACGGGCTCAACCCGAACCCGATCCCCAGATTAACAAATGTTATGTTGCTATAACAACATACTTATATCTAAAACCCTAAATTCCTAAAACACAATAAACAATTACACAAATTAGAGCATCACTATGTTTGTTGTGTTCGGGTTAATTTATCATAGTTATTCACTTTTAATTATTTGTATATAAGGTTTAATAAATAATTAATTAGAGTTTGTTGTGTTGTTTATTAAATATTTTTTTATAATATTTTAGGTGTTAAACTCAAACCCGACCCGACCTGAACCCGACTTGAGCCTGAATTCAACTCGAACCTGACCCAAACCCGACCGAATCCGAACTCAACCCAAACCCAACTCGAACCCGCGGGTTGAGGTCGGGTTCGGGTTGGACCCTTTGGATTGAGGCCGGGTTCGAGCTCGGGTTCGGGTTGAACTTTCTGCAATGCGGATTAAAGTTGAACCTGACCCAACTCGCCCGAGTTGCACTCTATCTCTCTTCAAATTCTGAGTATACTGTCACACTTTCCTCAGACAAAGACCAATAAATTAAAGGGAAAAAAATGTAAGATGAAATTTAATAAGGGTTGTCCGTTGATCAGTGTACAGCCAAACAGGTTTGTATCATCCAGTGAACCTTTTCAGATAGAAAGGTATACGGGATCCAACGGTCAATAAATTTTCCGGGAAGATTATCGTTGCCCAAGGTGGACTGACCGGTATTCAACAAATCGTTCTACGGATATTCCAATAATACCCTTCCCGCGTTCGAATATCTCGTCTCCTTTCTATAGGACATTCCAGTAATTATATGAAATGTTAAGGCCGTGACTAGAAAATGGAAAAAAAAATTCTTTCTTTTTTTTAAATTTTAAAAAAGAGAGACGGAGAAACCCTAACATTAATGGCTGTGGTTCATTTAAGTCTTGGCTTTCTCGATCTCCGACCGTCCGTAGAGAGTCGCATTTATTTCTCTCCCTCTCTTTTCACCTCTGCAAGCACTTCGCATTCGTTTTCGTGCGCGTCAAACAAAACAAAAAATTTCACACTCAATAGGGTGTCTTATCAAAATCGGGAGAAGATCCGAGTGGGGGATTTGATCCGCATTGAAAGTTCATGAGATTTGGTTGAATTGATTGTGTTTATATGTTCTTCTTCTTCGAATTTTGTTAGAGTAAAACAGGGGAATGGGAAGAGCTCCGTGTCGTGATAATGAGGGACTGAAGAGGGGGCCGTGGACGACTGAAGAAGACGAGATCCTCATCGACTTCGTCAAGAAGAACGGCCATGGAAGCTGGAGGTCCATTCCTAAACAAGCAGGTCCCCACACCCCTCTCTCTATCTCTACTTCGTTTTTATGTTTTATGTTTGATTTTTATTTGTGAGACGAATGTCATTCGTAACGGCAGCGTTTGGTAGCATGTTTAGAAAGTTTTAAGTTAGCATTTTCAGGCAAATAAGGCTGCAATTTTCAAAAGCTGGGTGGACAGCTTCCTGCATAATCAGTTTTAAACCCAACATTTATAGAAAATCAGTTTTAGAATCTCTATCAAACGCTGCCGTCGCCATCTTCTCTTCTCAGCTTCCCCGTTTACATAAATCATTTTAGGACCTGATTTTGTTCTTTCAGAAATTGAAAAAAAACTATTTTTTAAGTGTTTTGAAAAATTCTATTTTATAAAAAAAATTGTTTTAGTTTTTAGTAAAAAAAAATGTTTTTTGGAAACACATTAGGATTGGCTTTTATTTTTATAGAAATTAAAAAAAAAAGCTATGCGTTTTCAATTTATTTATGTCAGTTTTTAGTAAAAATTATAATTCTTATAAAACAAAGAAAATAAATTTCTTGGAAATCGAATTTTGTCAAGTTGTTTTATTATAAAAAATCACATTTTTCAAACACCCCTCTATATCCTCTCTTTTTTTCCTCTTATCATAAAAAATGTACTCCTGGTTTGATTGATATGGTGTGGATGAAGAATGAAAAATGCATGGGTGGACAGGTCTGCAGAGGTGCGGGAAGAGCTGTAGATTAAGGTGGACAAACTATCTTCGGCCGGACATAAAGAGAGGTCCTTTCACTGAAGATGAGGAGAAGTCATTATCCAACTCCATGGCATCCTCGGCAACAGGTCCTCCTCCTCCTCCTCTTGTTTTTTCACTGCTCCGATTTAATGCTTTTTTCGGTGTCCCCCCACCTTGTTTGTACATAGATTTGCTTGCCATTGCATTTACTCTTCACATCATCTTCTCTGCACTTGCTTGCGTTACCTAGTACAGTTATGTGTTTACAACACATTTCTTGATTGGTGTACCTTGATATGTGATCCAGGATTTGAATGTGATGATTTTTCATGTTGATGTGTAATCAATGTTTGTTGTGTTTGAGTTTTTTTTATTTTTAGGCCTGCTGGGATTGGTATTTGCATTGACTGACCACTGGAGTGCATAGTCAATAAGTACTGTGGAACCTTTCTTAACTCTTGAAACAAAAGATAATTTTTGTTTGTTGAACCATGTGTTTAGAACCTTCCAAAGATCTGAGAATATGTTTAAGGCCATTTGCGCGTTTATTCTCATTTCCCAGGGAAATTGTTTTTCGTCTCTTTATTTCGTGTGTTAATTCTTACATATCTCAGACAAAATTTTACCTTCAGGGAATGTATGAATCTATGTTCCTGGAAATGCTGATTCTCTTTCCGGACTAGAGTTATTAAACTAACCCCTAATTAGCACATTTTACCACATTCTTCGTTATAATAAAGAAACAGGTGCTAATTGTTCTCACCAGTTTCATATCCAACATAAAACAGTTTAAACACTTGTGTGCTTTTATAGTACTAATTTTGTACTTATTTTGTATCATTACTAATACACACTAACCGGAATATATGTGGAACATGAAATTTCGTGACTATGCAGGAGCGAGTAAGTAGACCTGAGTTTTGCGTCTAATGTGTAAATACCAATCCGTTGTTGCAACTGAATTTGAATTTTGCTTGTTCCTCAGGTGGTCCTCCATAGCAGCTCAACTGCCAGGAAGAACAGACAATGAAGTCAAGAACTTCTGGAACACCCACCTGAAGAAGCGTCTCCTCAAGATGGGCCTTGACCCCCACACCCACTCCCCACCGGACCCGCTCTCCGCCCCTCCCACCACCTCCACCACCACCACCCCCTCATCTTTCCCTGCCGCCCGCCACATGGCACAGTGGGAGAGTGCCAGATTGGAGGCCGAGGCCCGCCTCTCCAGGGAGTCCATGCTCTTCTCCTGCATTGACCCACAACAACAACAACAGTCTGTCGTCGACATCTTCCTCCGAATTTGGAATTCTGACATCGGTGAGTCCTTTCGGACTCCAATCGCAGCTAGTGTGAAGGCTGAAGCAGAGTCCCCTGCATTGTCTTCGTCTAAGCATGACTCGACTGTCAGCGGAGGCCTTGTTGGTGGGTCTGATTCTGTGAGTTCTAATGAATTGGATGACTCATCGGAGGCATCGTTGCATCTTTTGTTGAATTTCATTCATGAAGAGGATGAGATAAGTGGGTTCTTCACAGATGGCTATTGGTAGGCAATCTTTGATTGAACTGTGTGTGTTTCTCCTGTTGGAACACTTTTGGTGATTGTAGGAAAGGAAGCGCCACAAGTGGGGGTATATTTTTGGAAGCTTTTGCTGACATGTTTAGGGTTTTTTATTGTTGATCAGCAGCCAGCATGAATAGAGTAGGGAGGTGGTGGATGGTCTCTTGTTTTTTTTTCAGCTCTCTTGAGTTAGTAATTGTGACAAGGGGAAAAGAAGATGAAAAAAATGGAAGAATCCTTTCGTTTTGTACATGTATATTTTGGAACTTTTTTTTACTGTTTGGTGCTAATTCTCATGATGATTTTGCTGCTGTAAAACCAGTTTTAAATAACAATCATCATATGTTTTATTATTTTTTTTAAATAGTAAATTTTGTCCGATAAATATATGTTTTAATAAAGGGAAAAATCATAGAATTTTCTACAAAATTAACTAAATCGGTTTTAGTCCCTGTAAAATTGAAAAATCCTAACAGTTCCTATAAAATATGTATTGTTAATGAATTTAGTCTTTAAGTTAAATTATTCTAATATGTTGTCTTTTTTTGAAAATTTGCTTGCGTAGAAAAAGAGAAATGAATATAATTTTTTAACAACTTATAAAAAATTGAAAAATGTATGTAAAATCAGTAAATCTCTTTAAAATCAATCACAAATCTAGTTAATATTACAATAATTTGTCAAGTAATTTTAAATTGGTATTACATTAATTTATCATGTGTTGTTATAGTCAACTACAGATTTGGTTAGTTTCGATTACAGTAGAGATTAAAATAAATAATGTCTAATGAGATAGGGGAGAAGATTTATTAATTTTATAGGGACCTATATCTGATTTTCATAAGTTTCTAGGAAACTAGATTGATTTTTTTAAAATAAGATACGAGTGCATTCTGTTTACTTTTATTGTGTAGTGAAAGTTAACCATGTACTTTGTTAATTGGGATAACGGTGGAGACTGAAACGATATTTTTCTAATAGCATAATGATATGTAACGATTTTTCAATTTTATAAGAACTAATAATGATTTAGCTTGAAGAGAGAGTGTCTTAAGCTATGTTTTAGTGAAAAACTGAACAGAGAAATGATCTTTTTCAAAAAGCTCTTCAACAGTTTTCTTCTCTACAAATATCACACAAATCTACGTTGTTAAAACATCGAATCACTCACTGCAATAGACATTCAGTATTTGGAGTTTGCATTTGAGTCTCATAGCAATCCAATAAGAGAGAGTTGGAAAAACAATGTCAATTCGCTATTCTTTTGGTGTGAAGTGTTGCTATCAAGAGTCTGACCATTGTATCCTAAGAGATTTTCATCGGAACCGTGAGCACTAGTGTGAGGCGAATATTGTCTTAAAGACATAGAGTCCAATTCTATCATCAGTCATCATCATTCAAGAGAACAGAACATACACCCCAAATCAGTACGTTTGATTGTTATTCAATGTCTCGTAGACGTAACTTTGTACTAATTTTACTAGCATTGTTTTTCTATGATTGACAATGGCGTGCAGGTTTCTCCAGAGCTAAGTTCACAGAAGCCCTCTTTGTTCCATGTGGTGGTCTCTTCTGTTCATTTTTGTTATATAACTCTACCTGGAGTCATCACTGATATCAGATTCCCTGTTGAGGCCTCTCTGCACGACTACACCCAGGCCATGCATGCTCATGCTCCGATCTTTGTACTGAATCACAAGTTCAATATTCCTCTGATCAAATCTCTTGCGAGTTCTGCCAATTTTTTAAGTCGTTTCTCCATGGTTATTGAGCCAACATTTATCTCACATCGACTAAATATAAGACAAACGACTTCTTCTTAAGAACTCCACGTGCAGGGTCCGACGCCGAGCTTGGCAACGCATGCTTGTGACCCGAGTGGGGGCATTAATGTGACCAGAACGGTTGGTCCGGTTCGTCGGGTAGGGTGCGCACCACGTGCAGCCAAGCTGGCTCGCCCTGTCCAAGTTGGTGAGTTTGTGTCACGCGGTCCCAGCGAAGGCTGGGCGCCTCGTGGCGCTTAGAGTGGAGGGGACCGCGCTAGGCTGGCTTCACAGAGCAGCGAACACCTCCCGCTCTCAACGGTGGAAGGACCACGAACCGGCGCACGGTGCACCCATCATCCCGCGAGCCCCACTTAATCGAACGGTCATTTTTTTAAAAAAAAAACGGGGGGTCATCCCCGCTGGTGTGTGAACGATTTTAGGCATTATGGTGTGGGACGGGGTACATTTGCTAATATATTTTTTATTTTTTATCTCTCTCCCATCTTGTATATCTTTTTCGGACATCTGAAACATCGGTTGGGATCAAATCAAAGAATGTAGCATTTGTTATTCTATTTTTGAAAAGATGAAGTTATGATAAACTGAGTTCGGATCCAATCAAGATTAGATTCGATCAGTCTTTGTTAATAATGAACTACAAAATTTATAAATCGAGATACAAAATCAATTGTTGGCAAGGCCGGCCCTTTGGAGAGGCCACTAAAGTAACTGCCTCGGGCCCCTCCTTAAAGAGGTCCCCAAAATCTGAGATTTTTTTTATATTAATAATTTTAATATAAAATTATTTTTTAAAAAATTTAAATATATCCATTCATCTACTTAATTTTTTAAAAAATTTTATTCATATTTTTATTCCTATTTTATATGATTTATTTATTTATAAAAATGATTTTTTAAACAATAAATCCCTTAATTTAAGGATTTTTTATTCTTTAAAAAAAAAAAAATTCCTCATTGTATATGGTTTAGTTTTTCACTTTTTACTTTATTTTTGTTTTCTCGTTTACTTTTTATTGTTTTGTAACATAAATTTCTTAAGTTTGTTAATCATCATTTTTTATTAAACATTTTTGTTTTGACTTTGCAGAAAACATTTTTTACATTTAATTTTTTAAAATGTAAATACATTGGACCTCCATTTTAAAAGTTGGTCTAGAACTCTATCTAGATTCACTAATCTCAAAGTCGACTCTAATTGCTGGGTGTATGTTCATACCTCTATTAGATATTAATGATATTTTAAAATTTATATTTTATCTAATAACTCATTGGATTAAATAAAAAAATAGAATATATATCTAATAATTAATGTGTAGTTTTATTTTTATGTAATTCGATTAATGTATTATATGGTTCGATACTAACATGATTATGACTAACCAGGGTATCCCTCGAGTCCTCGACATTTGGTGCGTCGAACGAAACAAATGACTTTGAAAGGGTGTCGGTCGCGTCACGCCACTTTTTATTTTCTTAAAATAAATAAAAATAATAATAACATAATGAGATTTGACGTGGTCCAGAAGGGTACGTACGATGTAAATAGGCGACGAACATCCAGAATGTCTATACGTCTCTTTATTATTAATTACGTAATTATAATATAAAAAGCGATAGTATAGGAGGATACGCGCCAACCTCGGGAACTGCGAGTCTGGAAGATTGGTTTTGTGCTATCTCATCATGTAACAGTGGTTTTTGATGTGTGGATTTAATGGCAGATCTCACAACAACTCATGTGAAAACTGACATATTCATAAACATCCGTGAGTCAAAATTTGTAAGCGGATATAAGTGAGAATCCCAAAATAAATGTTTAAAAGATTGTTTCGTATTAAAATTCTGATATAAAATGATATATGGGTTAATCATAAAATTAAATTTTTAGTTATTCAATCTAACAAAATTTAATAGGCCATCACATCTTATAAATATCTTATTTTTTTTATCTTGCGGATAGAACCCGAGATAAGACAACTATTGCCCTTTTCTCTAGAATCAGAAAGAATAGTCTCATTTATGAAAATTTTATTGATGAATATAAAGGTTGTTCGGTGTTCATACTGGGTCCAATGTTTAAAAGATTGGATCTCTCATAAATAAATGACCTCTGCCTGTGTACTGTGTCCTCCGATCATAGAAAATTTTTATCCAACACAGGAGTGTCGGCGCCAAAATTAAAATTAACTGATATAAAATGATATATGAATTGCAGTTAATCCATAAAATTAAATTTTTACGTTATTCAATCTAACAAAATTTGTGGGTCCACTGTTAAATCAACTGTAATCACATCTTACAAATATCTTCATTTTTTTTATCTTGTATAAATTTTTATTCATACATTATTCATATTAATCCAAACAACAAAATTTTTATTATTGCATTATCTAATTAGAATAATTCAAATACAACCAAACAAAAAATTATTTTATCTTTAATTATATTAGAATAATCATGAAGCTCAGAATAACTTAATTCTCGATCCAAATGGGGCTTGGTGTTTCAAAATAGAACCCGAGATGCAAGATGGACAACTATTAAGGCCCTTTTCTCTAGCAATGGAGTGTTTTCAAAAGAAACTAAACGAGTATTTCAAGGTCTGCTATGTTTGACTTTTATGAAAAAATTATGTTTGAGGTTCTTCGGTGTTCATGGGGTTATGCAATATATATATATATATATATATAAAAAATACGCGAGTGAGCGTGCGGGTCGTGAATACATGGAGTCCAACCGAGATGAATCGCCCCCACCGTCTGATGCGGACCTGGTCCTATGATCACGGCCCGTGTCGACGCCGCACGACCGCACGAGCACCTAATCACTCCTCTATATATATATATTTATATATATATATATATATATATATATATATATATATTGGATATAGGAGGGATCTCCCATAACTGATCTTTCAGCCGAGCTGGATAGACTACCTCTGCCTGTGTCATTGTGTGCTCCGATCTCATAGAAACTTTTTTAATTTTTTCCAACACAGGAATGTAATTCGGCGCCAAAACTTGATACCATGACCTACTCTTTTTACAAATAAACTTTAACCATTGTATTATGACAATTGGGGACCCGAGAGTGTTAATTTCAGTACTTGGGAGGTAGGTGCTTAATTTGTTGCCATATCTTGAGAACAAAACAATGTTAAAATCAAAGTAATAGGTGCGGGCTTTGCTTGGCCGTGCAATACACTTGTACACCTATCTGAATGGGTGTATCATTTGCTAGAAGGTAAGGGCTTGAAAAGTTGATAGTTTGTTTGGATTCCTATTGGCCATTTAGCAGATAATATCTGAAATTCGAGCATGTCTTCATGTGATTCTGTGATGGACAAAATCATCTTTTGTAAGGTCTCTTGAGCCCAGGTTAAAGTAGCGGAGGTGCTTGCTTAACATGCCCGCAATACACAAGAGAATGCCTTGTCCGAGAAAACTCTCTAACAACACTATAAGGTGTCTTTTGGTTCCATTTTAAAGAGTATTAGTTTTATTTTATTTTTTACAAAGGCCCGGACAAGGCGACACAGTTACAACTAGTTAGGCCCATATAAACTTTGTGGGCAAGCCTCATCAACAAGATTGGGACTCGGATATTCCCTTTGTAAGAGGTTATCCTTTACCAAATGGCCCAAGCCATCAAGGACTTAAAAAGTGTACGGATGAGGTGGCTATTTTGTTAGCCCCTAATATGAATATAAATATACACAATATCTTTTGCGTTAGAAGAAATAAGTGCCCCACTTGAGGGGCCTCTCACTCAAAACAGAAAAAAATCATGTAAAAGTGGGTTTTGATGTGTGGAATTAATGGCAGATCTAACAAGAAGAGTGAGGAGAAAAACCACAAGTGAAATTTCCAGAGCTATTCATGAACATTCGAGTCATTACTTGTAAAGGTTTAAAAATATAAATAAATATAGTCAAATATGTTTAGCATACCATTACAATTACTTACACTTACTATTGACAATCCTGAGTAATCCTTTTGGTGATTTCCTATCAATACACATGAAATTGAAATTTAAGACTGAAAACTCAATGAGATATGATTAAGATATCTGTTGGAATTTTAAGTGATCAAATATGCATGTCCCTTTTACACTTTAATCCCCTCTAACCGTTTAAAATAGTTGTGCAAATGAACTGTTTTCACAGCTATTGCATGCGTTTCATATCATAAAATGAAACTGCCAGCCACCTTGATGAGGTGCAATTGGTTTGTGATTTATTTGCTTGCATGCGTTGGGTTCATTTCCTCCTATACAAGTGACTCATACCATATGATATAACATATGAAAAATTGCTCCACCATATCATCAGCAAAGAGACTCATCTTTTAATCATTGTGATATGTTCAACTTTTGCGATCTCCCTTTTTTCCACAAACTACAAAATAGTGAAAGGTTGTGTCCATGCAATATTCTATTATCAATTTCTAGCTATTCTCTTTGATCTGGGTATCTGAAAAGATCGTAATCTGTTTATCGTAGTTCTTCCATAGCTCGCACCGTGAAAGAATAAAACCTATTGTGATCGTCTCTCTCAGTGGTAAGAGTCATTCAACCCTGTGTGTGAGGGAGCATTATTCACCGAGGACAGAGTATTTACACTCGCTTTCACATTTTCAGATACACTTTTAATCCCTATCTTATTTTATACCATTCTTTTACTATATATTTTAATTAAAAGTCATCAAAATTTCGAGACCCAAAAACCCGGCCCGGACCCGTTCACAGGCCGGGCTCAGGCTTACTTCTGGAAGCCTGGTCTGGCACACGGGCCAGCCCAAAATGGACTCGTTCGGGCTAGCCCGTAGGCCCACCAATGGGCCCGCCCGTTGGGGGCCAACATTTTAAAATAAATGTGGGCAATTGCCCCCCATTTTATTTTAAAAAAATGGGGAAGGGGGGACATCCCCCATTGGAAAAGGGGGCGCAAGGTGGGCCCCTGTGTGATTTAATGGGGGGGGGGGGGGGAGAAGTGTCTCCCACCAAAAAAGATGGCCCCCCGGTTGCATTTAATGGGGGGATAGATGTCCCCCCATCAGAAAAAGGGGGCTCAAGGTGGGCCCCCTGAATTAATGGGCGGGAGAGGCAGACGCCCCTCCTGCCAATTTCAATTTTTTTTAAAAAAAAACAGGATCGTAGCCCGTCCTTCCCGTAAGGCCCGAGCCCGTGGACTGATCACGGGCCTGACTTTTTTCTTACGGGCCAGCTTGCCAAAAAATCCCACAGGCTTGAGCCTGTTTTTCACGGGCCAGGCCGGCCCGACCCATTACCAATACCTAATTTTAGTGCATGCATGATTTGATATATATATTTAATATTTATATTCTTGATATAATAATTATAAAAATTTGTGTTTAACCTAATATTTGTTTGTTACGCACAAATTTCTAACAATATCCTCATTGCAGAGGATAGGGTTGGCTTTGAAGAAGTTGCTGTGGCTGCTTTGAAGGCTTTGATGAAAATTTCTGAACCTGTAGTCCACAATCAATGAGTGAGTAAATTGTCCACATTTTGCTTCAGATAATTCTTAGAAGGCCAAAGATTTTAAACAATCACTATTATATGCCACTGTCAACATTCCACCGTAAGCTCTACCACCAAAGCTCACCTGGTAGTAATACATACACTGGACTCAAGAATACTTTACAACTTGTTCCATTCAAGTTCTATACAAATGAAACACCATAGATGATTTACACACAAAACAATAATATCAAACCTGATCCAGACTAAAGCTTCTGAGTAAACAAACAAACACACACACACCACACACACCAATAAAAACAATCTGAAGAACAACATGATATACACACAGATCAATCGCGGTGTGAACATTCAGAAATGTTAGCCTCCAAACCACCCCAGCAGCTTCTTTGGAGCCAACCCCGATGCACGGTACTTCGCCGCTATCTCCTCTGCCTTGAGGAGTTCTTCACCGCGCTTGGCTTCAACCATCGCACGCTTCTCTTCCGCTTCTTTGTGGATCAAAGCTATCTTATTTTTCATCCTCTCGGCATATTCGGCCTTCTTCCTTTCCAGCTTTTCCTGATCACACATTGAGGATAACATCACAATAATTGGTATGGGAAACCATGAACTTAAAGGAGAAGCATTGAAGAACAAGTGTAACTCAAAGAATACTCTAAATATAGTTCACGATATTTAAATTATAAAAAAATATTTACAAAGGCTCACTCTGATGCGCATTAAGAAATTTAGTACTAGAAGGGAGTGCATTAATATTGTGGAGATTTCAATAGTTTTTCTCATCCCTCCCTCTATCTACACCAAGTACTTCCCAAATGGATTAATCATGATAGTGATTATCACACCAACAATAACAAGGCTCAATGACGAATTTCTTACCTCAACTTTTTTCAACTCAGATTCCACTTCCGCCTGCTTTGCGTTCTCCCATGATCCAATAGTTGATACCTTTTTCTGAGCCCTGTTTGATACATCGCATGTTGATTTATGCTTTTCAATGAATAAAAATAGAAATCCATGGATGCACTGCAGTGAATTTTTCTAAATTGCACATAAACCTGTGGCACCGAATTCAGTTTTATACTTCATAATACAATATCATGTGATTTCTAGTTAACTTGAAATTCCATATGTCCACTATATAAAAGAAAATAAGAACATTTTTTTAATCTTCCAACTATATCATTTGAGCTCATGCATTAAGTCTCATTATGAAGATAGCATCAGCATCAAGAAGTAACCTAGAAGGAAGACAATACAAAGCAAAGGGGGAAAACAGGAGGGAGAGGGCTAGGAAAATGAATTTACTTGTGCTCAGCTTTACTCTTCTCATTCTCTTCCCATGCTTTAATCAAGACATTCTCTTCTCTGTTTCAACTCGTGCAAGAATGATATCTGAATGCAGAAGAATAAATGTATTAAATTGTTTTAAAAATTTAAATTCTACTTCCAGAAAGTGATAAAAAAGGTGAACATATTTAGAATTTACCTCTATCAGTTGATCCACCTGATGGTTTCTCTTCCGGAACAGGATCAGCAACCTCTGTCAATGGAAAGAAATCAACTTGTAACCATAGACTCAGCAATACTAAAAACTGGATTGCATTGCTCTAAAATTAGAACGATAAAAGGAAAGATAACTATTTTAGGCCGCATGAATAAAGAATATCGTAAAAGAACGTTGAGCCTCCACAAGGAATTATAACCGCCCTGATTATAATTACAAGCTCGATGGATTACTACAATTTTCATATCAAGAATATAAGTGTGCATCAAGAAAAATTGAAAAAATAAAAGATAGGTATGAATTAATAACCAAAAGTAAAACACACTTAACTTCCTTATCCACACATATATTTAGAAATATATATAAACTAATTCTTCATATTCCATATTGGAAAATAAAAAAACTTCCTTATCCACACATATATATTTAGAAATATATATAAACTAATTCTTCATATTCCATATTGGTAAATAAAAAGGCATCCTTATCCACACATATATTTAGAAATATATATAAACTGATTCTTCATATTCCATGTTGGAGAACCATTCGGTCAACATGGATGATACACTTATTAGCAGTTTCATATGCAGTGGTCATGGTGGCTTAAGGCTTATTTCACATAAGAAATCATCACCATATCTACGAATAATTATCACAATTCAAAGTTACAAACGTCATCAATTTAAAAACATCATATAAGAGAAAAAGAAGAAGATTTGTGTATTTGAATGAACAGTGAAATACCCTTTCTAGAATATAAGAAGGATTGTGAGAAACATGTGAAACACTCATGTCAGAAGAAAATTCCAAAAAACCACAAACTGCAGAATAACTATCATAGATTTTGACCACTTCCAATTTCGTCAAATTTTTCACATATCCACATGATTGTACTTTAGAGAATTAACTTTTGTGCAAAATAAAACAAGAAAAGAAAGGCAATAAAAAATAAAAGAACACAAAATCATCATAAGCACTTTCCTTTTCAGATTGGTCAAAGCACACAAAACCAAAACATATGGCTTTTTAAAGGTAATGAATCCATATAGTTCTTAATTATACTTAGATGTATAATTAGTAACAAAAAACTTCCTTAGCAATAACTACACCAAATTGAAGTAAACATCCACAAAATCACTTATAAATAGTAAAAAAATTAAACAAATCCTCAACTCACTATGGTTAAAAGACTTGAAAGCAAACTAATGAAAATAAAAACCCAAGCCCCAAATAAAAATCCATCCAACACTTAATTTTTTAAAAAAGGCGAAAAATAAAAAAATTTCCATCAAAAACCTTTCATAATCGTCAAGAGCCTCTCAAAATTTTTTTTTTTTTTTAAAAAAAGCTACAACAGAATTACAGGCCACAAAATGGGGGGAAATATATTTCAAGGAAATCTCACTCTCGACAACGGCGAGAGCTTTCGAATCTTCAGGCGTCTCCTCCGTAACCTGTGGAGGTATCACCGACTTCACCTCCGCCACGTCAGGCGCCGACGCAATCGGCGGCTCCGCCGCGGGCGGCGGTTCCTCCGCCGGGACCTCCGGCTCTACCTTGTGAGACTCCTCTTCGGCCATCCCTTCCTTGAAAGTCTTCGTCAAATGTTACCGAAGTTTCAGCAACTCCAATCAAACCTAAATTTAGCTAAATTTAGCCAAAGCAGAGTGTGAGAACAGAAAACAATGTGAGAAGGTTTGGTTTTGGAAATAAAAAACGGTGGTGGTAGATGTGCAAATGAATATGAGGGGAGGTCCTTTACTTAAATTATTACGACAGTGAGATATTAGAGAGGAGACGTGTCAAGCGGAAATTATATTGTTTATATCTATTTTGCATAAACCACCCTAGCTGTGTGGATTATTACGGAAATGTCTGGTTTGGAAAACGTAACAGAATCATGTAATTGATGGGGTGGTTCCGTGGTTGTAAATCATTTCTTGTTATACTCCACTCAAAGGAAGGGTATTTTGGGCATTTCATCGAGTGTTTATTTCGTGAGTTGCGACATTGCTGTCCACGTGTACGGCGACGGAAACGTGGGTTCTTACAATAAACCATGTAACGGTCGAGCAAATAATCTTCACTGCATCGCTTCCGTCGAATGATCATCGGACGGTCAGTGGTGAATCTCTCAATCCATTAGGAGCCTAATCCCCAAGGGATGAAAAGACGTTCGAATTTGATTAGAGTCTGATTGAGTTTGGGTTAAGTTCAAATTTAACTTAAAAAATATGGAATTTTAAATAATTTGAACTCTGAAATCATTGTTTTAGATAAAAAAAATGAACCATTTAAATTTTTATCTCATATATTAATTAACTAAATTAAAATATTTAATTTATCACTCACTATTTCAAGTTTGGGTTATGATTAGATTTTTAAACTCTCAAATCTAAACCCATTTGAACAGATTTGAATGGCTCAGGTTGAATCAGAATACATTAATCCAAATATATCTAATAATTTAAATTGGATAGGATTTAATCAGACAAGGTGTAACTAGTGTTTTAAAAATCGGATCAGACCAATCGGTTCAACATCGATTTGTTCGGATTCCGATTTGTTCAATCTTAAAACCAGTCCATTTAAAAAATGGCTCTAAAATAAAAAACCGTTCAACTCAGTGGTGGTTGAACTGCCAGTTTTGCAAACCTGTGTTGTCGGGTTACACGAACCACCCGAGTTTATGTGGGTGTAAAAATAAAATAAAAAACTAAAAGTCATTTTCTTCAAAATATATTATTTTTTTAAAATTACAAAGCATTATTCAGATATCTCTTTTATTTTTGTTTAACTTATAATGTTTATTTATGTAATACAGTTTTTAAACATCCTAATAAATTATAAAATATTGATTAATTTTAAATTATTAATATGATTAACATATTTTTATTTTATAATAATATCACGATTTAATTCTGAATAACTCGACAGTTGAACCATTGTTCCGTGACTTCAATGAACAGTTTGATTTATAAAACATTGGTTGCAATCCAACAAACATGCTATTGAACAGATAAATAACATGACGTGGGGAAACCAACCACAATGACATAAATCTATCTATAATATCTGCCATAATATCCAGCACCAAGAAGATATTTATTTATCAATCTATATCTATAATATCTGGCACTCAGAAGATACGAGCGATCGCATTCAATGAATGGGTGGGGAGAAACCAACCGCCAAAACCACCTCTCATATTCCCTTGTTTTCGGCTTTGATTATTTTGTAGATTCCCCCCCGTAAGAATATAAAATTGGAATTAAGAGCTGTCGAGGGGTCTACCATCACTGACGTCCTCGTAAGTACAGACTGTCCGATAAATGGATCTCCACGTTTGACAGTCTGCTAGCCGTCCAAAAGTTGATCTGGTATAATTGCAAAGTAACTGCAATTCAACTCGGCCGTATTTTTTGTGTTGGACAACCAAGCGTGGGGTCGTTTGGAAGAAGAATCCGATTTGGGCTCGCTGTTTAAAGTTTTAAATTTTAAAAAGGGAAAAATATAAATAACCCCCCATGTTAATTGACTGAAATTCATATAACCCCCTGAGTTATTATAAAGTCTATGTAACCACACTAAAACACATATGTAAATTCAAATAATCTTATAGGTTAAATTTTTGTTGACATATAAGAAATATTATGTAAATATTATGTTTGATTAACCCTAACTAAAATACCGTGTACTAAAAACTAATTACAATTTGTTAAATTGTGAAAAATCTTCTGTACATGATGATTTTATCTCTTTATATGCTATAAAATCTTATCGGAACCCGGAGGGGTCAAATAATTATTTACAGAGGATTATTCGTATTTTTAACACATTATATAAAGCTTTTGGTATACTAAATTTTCAATTAGGGTTAACCAAATAGCATATTCGTAAAATAATCAAAACCTATCAATGAAAATGTAACTCAAAGAGATATTTGAATTTACATAGGTGTTTTGAGGGGGTTATATAGACTTTAAAAAAAAGTCAGGGATTATATGGATTTCAGGCAACTTGCATAGGGTTATTTGGATTTTTCCCTTAAATTATTTATTTATTTATTTAATAAAATGCATATATTTATCATTAAATTGCTATATATATTTTTATAATTTTCTAACATAATATATATTAATATAAAGTTCATAAAAAAATTGATCATTTTTAAGTTGATGCAAATTATAAAATGTAGTCCCATTTAATCACATTTTGTTTATAATCATATAAAATGTATATTTTTTTTAAATGAGCTTTTCTTATAGTATAAAGAATTTCTTATGGCTTTATTAAAATTGTCTGCTGTGTCTTTAATTTCTTCCTCTTTTTACTTTTTCTTTCCACTTCTTTATGTTAGCTTTTCTCGACAAAGCTTTTGATGATTTTGGCCACTGCATCGGGTGAAGATTGCAGTTTTATAATTACATAATCACACAACCTTTGAAGACTATAAATTAAAAGAGAGTTTCATTCAGCTCTTGCCACTTCAACATTTAGCTTAAACAGTTTGGCATTTAATGAATGCTCATCGCTTTTGATTTAGTAGTTTATTTTTATTATTAATTTTTCTAATTAAATATTCTTCTAAGAACAGAATTAAGACTAGGTGTCTGATCCAATGAGAAGAGTGTGCGCCTATCAAACAAGATAAAAAAAACTAATGCGAAGAAAAATATAAAACTATAAATAAATATCATCTCAAGAACTAAGAAAACAAACTCATGCCTCTCGCCAAAGAACCATTCCTGATCTATCGAGACATGTACTTCAAAAAATGGTTCAAGCATTTTTCTGTCCGGGGAGTACAAAAAAATACAATGTCCCCATTGTATACAAGTACCACTCCTGATCCATTCATGTAATTTAGACATCAAGGCAAGTTATCAGCTGGGAAGCTTCACATATCAGTAGGTATAATGTAGAAAAAGATGTCATACCCACCTTCTTTCTTCCCTCATTTTCATCTCATCAAATCAATCAATTTCAAATGGCCCATTCATCTACTTGATATAATATCTTTTTTATGTGGTGAGTTGCCTGCCATTGAACATCTAAAGTGAGATCCACACGGAACAATGGATGGTTGGCCTGCGAACATCATCAAAAGGGTTAGTCATCAAACCCGTCACAATCTACTTAAAGGATTCGAAATTTGGAAGTATGTGATGAATTTGTGCTTAAATTAAGTGACAGACAAAGAGATGCATTTTCATCTTTATGTTTTTCTCAATGTTCTCTATTTAGACAGTCTCTATTTTGCTAGAATAGCGGGAATACAAGAGAATAGCAAAAAAAAAATTTGTTTGTTTTGTTATAATAAATTTTGAAAATTATGTTTGAATAAATTAAGATAAAATCAGATGACTATTAAAAAAAATGGAATTGCTTATCATGATTTATCTATGTTGATATAAAGAAATTTTTTCTATCATTTTAAAAATTTATCTCACCTAACACTCTCACACACAAACAAAAAAAATGTTACATCTGTCACACATACATATCTTACATTTATTCTCAAAGATAAACAATTTATGCAGAGGTATAATTGTCATTTTAAAAAATCACAAACTCTTATTCACTATTTATTATCACTTTATCTAAGGTGAACCAAACAATAAAAAAATTTACGTTTATGTTTTTTAAACAAAAATTTATTATTCAACATTAATTGTTATCTATCTTAGTATAGCTATAAAGACGTGATCTTATGACACACCCTCAATGTGGTTCATGCATTAATCTATCCAGCTTTGGTTTAAATATAGGTGAAAAGTTGATGATGTGTCAGGTTTTATTTCTGATTGATTAACTGCTTTTTCTACATCTTCAGTAGGTTGCTTCATTTTTTTTCGCTTGGTAGTATGTTGTTTCATTGAAAATTGTCATTTTTTTAATCATGTCAGATATGAGAGAAATCATCAACATCAACCTTTGTACTGTTTTGCATTACAATTTTATGAGTGGGGATTTATTCCAGTTGTCATTTATAAACTCTTGGCAATTGAATGCCAGTTTGGCAAGCAAATGGGACAACTAATTGAATTTATATATATATATATATCAAAGGGTGCGTTTGGTTGCGCGATTGCGCTGCGATTGCGATTACAGGAAGCTGCGTTTGCAATCGCGCAACCAAACAGTTTTGTAATCGCAGTTTTAAACCCAGCGATTGCAGGCAAATAGTGCACAAAAGCTGCGATTTCAAAAAGCTGAGAAAATGAGCTTCCTACAGAATCAGGTTTGCAATCGCAGATTCCTACAGAATCGATTTTGCAATCGCGCAACCAAACGCACCCAAAGATTCGTTTGAGGGCAAGTTGACCATTTTTTTGAAGCTTTCACTAGAGTGGCTCATCCACTAGCTTTAGCTAGAGGTGTAAAGCGGGACAAGCCGGGTCAGCACGGCCCGGCCCATTACGGGCCATGCTTTGGGCTGGTCTGTTTAGGGGTTAGGTCGTTGTGGGTCTGCCCTTGGCCCGCCATGCCGTTTTGGACACTGCCCATTAGCCCGATCAATTTATTTTATTACACGATATATTATTTCTTATTCATTTATTTAATTAATGCGCATGTATTCAAGGAATTTAATAAAAGAAATATTTATATTCTTTCATAAATGTTATGTGTTTCACATATAATTATAATTTTTTCAATATTTTTTTAGAACTTTATCTTCAATTTATTCATTTACAATAGTTTTACACTTATTTAAAATACTGCTTAATATTTTTCATTGAACCAAATTTAAATTTTCTAATTCTAACTTAAAACTCTTAAAGAAACTATTATGTTAATCGGATTTCATCTTTCTGCACGATTAAATATATAAGCACTTGGAACAATCCGCTTTCCGCCGCTGCCAAACTGCACCTTAGACTTGAAAAAAATGATTACTTTAAAAAATAAAATAAGCCATTTGTACGGGCTAGCTCGTTGGCCCGTAAATGGGCCCGGCGGGTTAGCACAACACAGCTCATGAGCCCAACGGGCCAGCACGGAGGGCCATGTTGGGAAGGCCTTCCGTCAATCAGGCCGTACCGACACGGCCCATCTACAATTAACAAATTGACACGAGTCATTAGCTCGGTTCGCTGTATGGCTAATTTTATACCTCTAGCTTCAGCTTAAAAAATAACACCACCACTCTTTATTTTACCTCTATTTCTAGTATCATAAAGGTTACGTGCATTCATACAGTAAAATATACACTCTAATTAATTCAATAATATCACATATCTTATGTAATTAAGTATTTACCTTTATAAAAAGTGAATTATATATTTTAATTAATTGAATAATATCTCAAATACATTGTTACACTAAATCTTTTTTACAGTTTCAAATGTAGTCTCATATATCTCATTAAACCCCTTCATTCACTAGGGGTGCAACTTGGACGGGTTGAACCCGACCCAACCCGGTTCATGGGCGGGTTTGGGTTGATGTTTTTTTCCTGCCAGGTTCAACCCAAACTAACCCGAACCCGAACTACCCGAATCCAATTCGGGTCGGGTTCGGGTTAGGGGGTCGGGTTGGACGGGTTCAACCCGAACCCGGCAACCCCATTGCATGTTAAGTGTTAAAAGGATTAAATGTTATGCCACAACAACATATCTAAACTAATATTTATAATTTAAACTATGCACATGTGTGAGATGTAATCTTAACCGTCCAATCTCTTAAACCTAAAGATACTCTCTTTTCAAAAATCACAACCCTCTCTTCCTCTTTCCAGCCGTCTCACTCTCTCACTCTTCCTCTCTTTTCACAAAACACAGATCACAATCAGATCACCATCATCCCTCGTCGACTTGTGTCGAGATGCCGACGCTGATTCGCCGTCTCTCCACCCTCGACTCGTCAGCTCGCCATCTCTCGCTGGCACACACAATGGATCTATCTTCCAATCCCTTTTTAGATGTTATTACGAGAAAATATGTGGTTCAATGTGTTGCAATGTTCGGCCTATATTATAAATCATAATTTTTTTTTAATCATTTCACCTCTCATTTCTTATTGAATTCTTTTTGTGGGTCTTATATTAATTTGATTGAATCAAATGTTTTATGACATTTTGACATGTTTGGATTGACTTTGTTGATGTTATATTTTATACATTTTAAAATTTATTGTATTATGTTAATATATTTTATAATTACAATTTTTTAAGTGTGATATTCCATTCTAAGAGTGATTATTCACTTGTAATATTCTTTTTTTCATCTGCTATCTATTGGATCCAATCTTATTATTAATTTTGGGTGTTAAATCCGAGCCCAGCCCGACCTAACCCGAGCCCGGGTTCAACCCGAACCCGCGGGTTGAGGTCGGGATCGGGTTCGGGTTGAACCCTTCGGGTTGAGGCCGGGTTCGGGTCGGGTTCGGGTTGGGCTCTGTGCAATGTGGGTTAAAGCCGAACCCGACCCAACCTCCCGAGTTGCACCCCTATCATTCACTATAATGAAATATATATATACCTATTTGAAGTTTTTTACATTTCGAGAATAAAGCTTAGCTCTTACCTATTTCATGGAGAACACGTAACTCGAATTGTTCTTTGTAGTCAAGAAACTCTCTCACTCCCAACCTCTATATTGGTATATACTTCAGTTTTTATAATAATATGTATTTCAATGGACTAGTGTATATTAAAAAAAAATGGTGGGGATTACGAACAGACTACACACAAGGCTGGACATGTCATTTTCCCTAATATATATATATATATAATATAATATAATACCTATAAAATTATCAATCCATGAAAAACATTCATTGGACAGGTTTACCCTTACCCATTCATGAAAATCTATTCCTACCCTAAATGATATTTGATTAGACTTATTTACCCTTTCAACTTCTATGAAATCAAATACCCTATATAATGTGTTTAATGTATTTAATTTATACATTTATTTTAATTCTATACATTTATTCGTATTTACCTTTTAACATTGTTCACAATCAATTATATGATTATATGTTTAAATTTAATATATGCAACTTCATTTTATATAATTATATATATATATGAAGTTTATGTTTTAATCAATGAACCTAAACTATTATAAAAGCTTAATATATGTTATATTACATGCAAATGTTACTAGATTAACATATATATATATATATATATATATATATATATATATATATATATAATTTTATTAATAAATTTATATATTAAATATCAAAATTTTATATAAAACTCAATGTCTTTGATGGTTATAAGTTTTGGAAACATCAAAAGTCATTAGAATGAGTTACGGAAATGCCAAAGGTTATTGAACATTCATGTCTCCATATATAATTCATGGATTAATGAAAATAATGAGAATACTAATTTCATTTCATGCATAACTCATGTATTAATTAATGAAATGAGTTATGCAAATCCTAATGATATTTGATAGAAAGACCAATAAACTTCAAAACATAACAAACTTGTAATGGTTTAAAGTTCAATATAAATTTAGGGCTTATCATTTCTACATATTTATGTGGATGAATTAGTGGAGAAGAATAAAATCTCTTTATATGCATATAATTTTCAAAGTAACACCTCATACACATATACTGTAATGAATAATTATTGAATAATTTATATATCTAGGATCATAATCAAACACTAACAAAAATGTACAAATATATATAGATGATTCAAATAGTAAATAAATAAAAAATGGGATATAATAGTTCAAAAGAAATTAAATATCTTACTCTTTGTTTCTTAAATTATCAACAAAATAATTCATGTGCAACGGACATTTGTTTCAACATATATATATGCTACATTATCCCCTATACCCTCTAATAGTTGTGTGTACGTGTGATTGATGAATCATTTTTGGATGAGTGCTGTTATACGCAGTCTTGCGAATAGTCTCACGAACAATCACATATTTCTAGTTAATTTCAAATAAGGTATATATCTAATATATCGATAATTTTTTTATACATTTAATAAAAATGAGCTCATTTAATTTAAAATATATAAAAATATACATTCTTAAATAAATAAAAACATATATAAAAATTTAACATACGGGGACTCCTTTTAACATTTTCGGACTAATAAGTGTATTACGGGAGCTCCACCGCGGAATCAGGCGGGCTTCGATTCCTCCGCTTGTCATTTCTACGGGACAGAAGCGTGAGACCTGTATGAAATCTCAACTATAATGATCTCTCCATTTATATAATATATATCTTCAATTCAATTCCATCCCGTCTAGGGTTAGGGTTGCAGATACTGTTGATCTCCTCCGTCTTTTCTTTAGATCGGTTATACCGTGATTACTGTGTCCTGATTTTTCTTGTTTTAATTACAGGTCCCCAGAGAGATGCATGAAGTCTGATTTGATCTTGTAAAAGATGGTGTTGGTATTAGCACTTGGAGATCTTCACATACCTCACAGGGCGACTGAGTTGCCCGCCAAATTCAAGTCCATGCTCGTCCCTGGAAAATCCAGCACATCATATGCACCGGAAATCTCTGTATCAAGGTACAATTCAGAATTCATGATTTGATCTTTTCTTCATGTTTTGTCTTTCGATGATTGTCGTATTCAAATCACATGATCCTGCATAAATATTGGTCCGAGGAATTCAGAATTCTCGAAATATTAGGAATTTGTGGATGATACATGAACTTTTCTTTCTTCTCAAGAACCTCCAAATATCTTCTCTTGGCTTAGAAATGAGTGCAGTGGAGTGTAATTTCTCTTGGCTTAGAAATGTTCCAATTATGCAGTGGAACATGATTGAACTTTCTTGTCTTAGTGATGATTCGACAATGTTGTGTGAATACAGCTTGCATCAAATTCTTGCTATAAGATTTGCTTATCCAATTGAATTTCGTCTCCCTACTTTAAGTTGGGTCTTGTAAATGTGAAAATGTTTAGTGGTCACAAGGTACATTTTTTTTCTTATTGTCTTTGGTTGTATTGATCAATCATTTTAGTGGTATTTCAAAACATGTGATTTGTGCATGTTCAAGGCTGGTACCTGAAGTTATGGATATTTTTTTAATCCTTACCTTAAAGAACTTTTGCATCTTCCATACTTCAATGCATTCATTCGAGCATTATACACAAAGTGCCTAGTTGGGTATACCTCTGTTATAACTTATAAGCTTTGCCTCATGTATAGTTCATCTGCACAAATGCAGCTAGGGGTTAGTAATAATTTGTTTGTCTTTAACGTCCAACATCCTCAACATACCTCTCACTTGGTCTCACAATATTCTTTGAAACCTTTTTCCTTTTCCTTTTTTTTTAAATTGTCTAAAGATTTCAGATTTGCCTTCCCACAATCCCACGTCAAACTTCTACGTGTCTATTTGATCCTCCATGAGTTCTAGTATCCTGAATTTCAAAATATTTGATAGTGGACCCTTCAAGTTCAAGGTAAAACAGAGGCGGAAGTGGAAAGTGGCTTACCTGTAGCCTGTAGGGGGTAAATCTTATGCAGAAAAAAAGGTTGGGAGTCCCACTCCCAAGTCAGTATTTAGTCAATGCAATCAAATATTACGAAGTGAATGCAGTTTTTCAGAATGTATGATGCATTACCAAGATCTTATGATCCATGGTCTTGAGGGTGGTTAACAATCTCAATCCAACAACCAGATAGGATCAGGAATAACTGGGTAGTCCAATATTGGATTTTATTTGCCGATTCCTTAAAATATGAGCCAAAAAAGCATAGGAAGTTGATTTTTCCACTACCTGGCACTGCAACAATGCAATTGTGAAAAGAATTTTCCATTAAATCATTGAAATTAGTAAAACGCAATTCTGTTACTGTTATGCACCAGTACTATTATTTAAAAAATTGTTCTATGACCCTCACTTACATGATTATTTGTTGGATAAAGTTGGACTCCATTTTTTAGTTATAGAAGTTTCATGTCATTTCATTTATGCTTCAGTTGATTGAAAAGGGGATAAAAGAGAAAACCTTAACATTGTTTATGGCTCATACCAATTTATTCACCCATCCAAGTCATAGATGATTTTGAAACATTGGTCTTCATATATGGAAATTCTTCTTTTCGTCAAAAGAAAAAAAAGGGAGGAAATATTTCTCCCTCTCACACAAAAAAAAGAAGAAGAAGAGGAGGAGAGCCTTGAGTCATATGATGATGTTGTATGTAAATAAGTCCCATTGTACAATATTTCATATGCCCCTGAATGAATGGTAGTAGTTGTCTTTATTTTTTATGACTCAAGACATTACCTAGTACCCATGACAGTTGATGGTTAAGTTACCTTTTCAGAGATATTAGAGTGCTCAATCGAAATGTGGGTATTTGAGAGTGCAGAGCATTATCATGATTGATCTTTTTTTTCTGCTCATTAATGATGGATTTGTCATGTTAAACTAGTTTTCTTGTGATGAATTCACGAATAAGAGGCAACATTGAATATAAATGGCCTACAATACCTATCATTTAGATTATTCATCAATGTGCTTGTATTCTTTGGAAGAACTTCTATCACTGTTTCCCCACCTTCTTTATTCATTTGTGAAAGTTAAATATATGTGTTGAGGTATCGTACCGTTTTTAAAAAATTTATCATTACCTATTTGACGATTTTTATCATTATGTTATTCATCATGATTAATGGGTGTGAAGATGAGAGAGAAAATGACAGTACAAGGTCATGCATGTGGAGGGAGATAGCTAAAGAAATAGGAAAAAGAGAATAGCTTTTGGGTTTCTTCCCATTAATTATTATCCTCTTCTTTTATTGTTCATCACACCGTTATTCTTTTTGCTTGGACATCTGCATGCCAAGAATCTCCATTCCCTTGAAAATTGAATTGCGAAAAATAATCTCTCCCTCCCCCCTTTTTCACACACGGTTGAAGTATATGATCCCATGATAACCAATTCCACTGGCTTTAAATCTTGTGGAAGCTTGTCATGGTTCTCATCTCTTCCACCAAATAGATGCATATATCCTTCTAAAATTATAGATTGGATCCTGATCCACCTGTTTTCTGTTTTTGTTTGGTAGGAAGTTCATGATTACTTGAAGAGTCTTTGCCCTGATATGCATATTACTCGAGGAGAATATGATGAGGATCTGCGTTATCCAGAGACAAAGACTCTTACCATTGGGCAATTTAAGCTTGGACTGTGTCATGGCCATCAGGTTGCTTTCTTTCTCATGTTTAATTGATCTTTTTCTGTTTATTTTGCATTGTTGCTGAAGTTTTCTGAGGCATGCTCTCTACAGTTAATCCGTTTCATACTTATTATTTGGGTTCTTGATGTGTATTCCTTCACATTGTATCATAAAAGCGTACTGTGGTAAACAGATGCATGCTTGATCACCAAAATATGGTCACCCATGAAAACAAATTCACACAGCGTATGAGAGAGAAATTAACGCATGCACACCCATTAACGCGGAATCATGCACACATGTTTCTATTGAAATGAGATACACCTGCATGCAAAGGTCTCTTAGAATATAATGGGGATGTAGAAGTGTCATTTTTGCTTCTTCTGCATTGTCATCTGCCTTTCTCATACTGAGAATGGGTGAGGGCTATTTGTTGTTCATACATGGTGACAGATTTTAACTGTATTTAGGTTTAACTTCAATGTATAAACAATTTTTTTTTTTTTGAAAGAATGCCAGGGTGCAATTTCTGTATCACATAAAATGAACGCTGCTTCATTGCATGACATGGGACATAGTCCATTGCAAAACCTATAAATGGTGCTGGCATCTACTATTTTTGAGCCACCGGGTGATTATTGAAACCCAAAATAGCTGAAATTATTTGAAGATTTAGTCATTACATCGATACATCGACTTCAATGCCATGTCTAAGGGTGCGTTTGGTTGCGCGATTGCAAAACTGATTCTGCAGGAAGCTCACTTTCTCAGCTTTTTAAAATCGCAGCTTTTGGGCATTATTTGCCTGCAATCGCTGGGTTTAAAACTGCGATTACAAAACTGTTTGGTTACATGATTACAAACGTAGCTTCCTGCAGTCGTAATCGCAACACAATCGCGCAATCAAACGCACAAGTAAATTTGATGAGTTCTGCAACTATGATAATGGTGATTGACAGTAAACTAGATGGAGGACATTATTGATCCTATAGGGGAATGGTAAAGAAGAAACATCCTCATATAGATGTTAAGCAATCGGATTCCATACTGACGAGAAATGGTTAATTGCTATACTCATCTGTTAGGTTATACCGTGGGGGGACTTGGATTCACTAGCGATGCTACAGAGAGAATTGGACGTGGACATCCTCGTAACAGGCCACACCCACCAATTCAAGGCTTACAAGCACGAGGGAGGGGTCGTCATAAACCCTGGATCTGCCACGGGGGCCTACAGCAGCGTCACCTATGATGTGAACCCGAGCTTTGTCCTCATGGACATCGATGGCCTCCGTGTTGTGGTTTACGTCTACGAACTGATCGATGGTGAGGTGAAGGTAGACAAGATTGATTTCAAGAAGACTGCTACCCAGTCCACTCATTGAGCCGGAGCTCTTATCTTTCTGTCCTTTTATTAAACCAGGTCTATAGGATATTTTGATCTTTTTGGTTGTTTGTTTCATTTGGAATGTTTGAATAATGGATGTGCATGACATTGGAGTTCGTGTACCCATTTGTACCGCCTTGTATGAACTGAAGTTCATATTATATGCTGTCTGGTTTTGTGGTGCATATGTTGTAGCTGATTAGTGGAAGTGCAGACAAATTGTAAGTTCTATCCCAAACTATAAGAAAGATGACTGCTACATGATGCAACACATCTTTAATGCAGTTCATGTATGGATAACATCCACCAACAACGAAAACATATCTTTAATGACATGCATAAAATCCTTATTTTCAGTCCAACACCAATGAAATATTTGTTTAATACAATGAAACAATAAAAGTGTACAATTAAAAAAAAATACCATGTTACATAACAGTATCTTTTTCTTCCCGACTGTCTACTGACAAGTAAGACCAGTAGTTAAGGGTTTTGATACAATGAGTTAGTTTTGCATCGTAGAGGTGGTTGTCGAGCTCATTATATATTCCACCAGTGAAGTACATAAAAATTAAATATATATATTTAAAAACTAATTTATTTAATATATATTATATTTTTTATAATAAAATATAATTCATCAGATGAGTATTATATAAATTAAAGAATAAATCAAAACGGTGAGGGTTGGGTTGTAAATGGGCTACACACGTGATGTGGCTTCCCATCGTTTATGCCTTCTAAAAGCTATAAAAAACATCTTGTAAAAGTGACATTTATAATTGTAAATTTGACTTAATTTTTTAATTAATCATGACATTTAAAAACACGTTAGAAAATTTTCAATTACTGAAAAAAACAAAAACACCCCCAATGTGTAGTGTTGTTTCCCAACGCCCAGTCGCTTTTGACTTGGAAACATGGTAAGCCCACAGAAGGGAGTGCACCAGTTTCACTTTAGCACCCAGTTTAGTCCTTCTCGACAACCACCATGCATTACTGCCACCAAAAAAAACCACAAAAATGTGCACTTCGACACTTTCTTAGAAAGAACCACCCTCGATTCAAGGAAAACCGAAATACCAATTCCCTCTCCACAAGATCGGCCAACACCTGTCGAATATCTTCACTAAAAAAACATCAAACCTATCATCCTTGACCAAAGCAGTAGAAAAATAAGAAAACATTGGACTCAAGCCCACTGGTTTTCACTCTACATTCTACTATATATATATTGTGTGTGTATTATGTAGTGTGTCATAACGTTCACATTTTTTGTGCATTTTTTTTGGGGATCAAAATATACATTGGCGGCCATGGATGTTTTCATCCCTGAAGAGTACGCGATCGTACGGCGGAGAGAGAGGGAGGCCAGGAGGGAGAAACGGACGGTCACGGAGCCATTGGTGGAGGAGGAGCAGCAGCCTCGGATCAGGCCGTCCAAAATCGGGAACAAGAGGTCCTTCGTTGGAGCGGGTGGTAATGGAGCATGGGTGGGGGAGGAGATCGTTTTTAACTGCTTTTCTGCTTAAGTTGTTGCTTACAAAATGACCCCTTATTTGTCTCTCATAACACAGAAAATTAATATTCCTCTCCCTCTTTTTCATTTTGGGTTGTTTAGACCTATTTTGAAATCAATGTGCGATGGATTCCACAGTCAGGAATATGGATCTGTGATGGGGTATAGATTCCATTATATTGAGAAAAAAAATCTGGTAAAACATCATCGCAAATCTAATCATTTTTTTTAACTTTTGCATTTGCACGCTCACAATCCCATAGTAACAAAGTTCGTGTACGGTAAATATTTGACTGGTGTTATATTCGGTACGATATGTGTACATTCATAAATCATACTGGATAAATACAGAAAAGTACGGAGATAATTAGATTATTTTTTAGAAAATTTAAGAATTAGTATGTATCAATGAATTTAATATGCATTACGTTCGATACGGCACGTTTTGTATGTTTTGTATGTTTGATGTCTAATCAGAGTACTTTAACAAATATTTAAAAAAGTATGGAGTACTTTGTTACTATGACTCACACTACGTCCTTCAACGTGTTGCAGACAATTACCAGTGGTACATTAAGTTTGTAATATTAAACAATGTGGGAGAGGACTATTTGCGAAGTAGGGTTATACGTATGTTTCTATGGTCTTCACTATCTATATCTTTGCTATACTCGGATCATTTGTAATTTTTTGAAGTTATAAAAGATTAAAAAGTCTATAGTTTCTTTAAAAAATAATAATTTCAGAAACATATGCGCTGATATATATGTATGCCCGTGCCCAACAAGAACGTCCATTGCTGAGTGACGAACTGACAATTTTTTTATCAACTTTGCATCAACCAGGGATTTGTACCGGTTTCATGTAGAGGGTATATGGGTTGGAATAAGAGCATCTTCCATCTAAGAAATAAAAGTGACTCTTCACTGAGGTCCATTTGAAAACGAGTTTGAAATTGTTTTTGGGTTTGTAGAAAATCGAGTTCCCAAAACCTATTTTCAAACAGAAAAAAAAAACTTCAACTTTTAAAAGCTCTAGACATATTTTTTTAAAAAAAAATGTTAAAAAAAGAAAATGATGAAAAAAGTTTTTCAAAAGTGAGAAATACCCAAATCAAACACTTTTAAAAATTACACTGAAAAAAGTCTTATTTTACAATTTTGAAAACACAAAAGACTAATATACCCTTATACAATTAAATCCTTAATACATTCCATATCTCTTAAATTTGTTAAAATATTTCACCATCTTAATTTTATTAATATATTACACACATTTTCATGTAGATCAATTTTTTTATTGTAAATTCTTTGTGTTTAGGTGGATTTTGTGAAATATGTACCAATATAATTTGAGTTTTTTTATGAAGAAGTCCATTAAATGTTAATGTTTTTTTTAAAATGGATATATATTAATGATATCATAAAAATATGTAAATATCCAAAAAATAAAAAAATGTGAATAAAGATTTAGAATACTAAAATATCATCTGCTGCATTCAGGGCACAATACAGATTTAAATTACATATTATAATTATACATAATGAAAAATGATAAACAATATCATGTAAGATATATATAATTAAGAAACACACAATATGATATATAACAACAAAACCTCTAAGAGGATTGATTTTCATCGTGTATAGAGAGATTGTTGTTTTGTAGGAAAAATAGGTTTTTAGTGTAGAATAAAGAGGGATATTAAATATTTAATTATATAAGTGCAGATTAGTTTTTTGTATTTCTAAAACTGTGAAATGGGATATTTTTAGGTATAATTTTAAAAAATGACTGATTTGGGTATTTCAAACTCTTATGAGATTTTTTTGATCATTTTTTTCTTAAAAAAATTGTTTAAAAATTTCCTGCAAACTCATTTTTAAACTTATTTTTTTGACAAACGTTAATTGTCAAATCTGTTTCCAAACGGAGTCTAAGGTTGCGTTTAAAAACACGTTGAAAAAGTATGATTTTGAATAGAGTAATAATTAAAAAAAAACAGATTTGAATTTAACACACTTTCTATGTTTATTTAAGCATACTTTAAAAGCTAATTAATTTTATTTTAATTTATAAAAAAAACGTTTGAAAACACATCTATACTTTTTATTTAAAAAAAAAATAAAAATAATTTTAAATGCATTTTCAAACGCTACATGAATGAAGTAGAATCCCACTATAAGATGCCTCCAACTTTTCTTCAAAAGTTTTTGCAAAAAGAGAAACACATTTTCAGTGTATCTGCCGTTCCCAACCCATGCACGACAGAGAAAAAAATCGATGTCATATGCCAACCACCCTTCAAAGATAAAATCTTTGAGGAGAGAGAGAGAGAGATGAGATGGGGTTCTTCCAGGTGGTGAACCACGGTATGCCGTCGAAGCTGAGGCGGGACGTGGAGGCGGCGGCAAAGGTGTTCTTCGTGTAATAAAAGTGGAGGCGGGACGGAGGAGAGGTGGAAGGTGAGGAGGGACGAGGCCAACCCTTTGCACATGTTTGGATTGGGAATAAAAGGTATAACGTGTAATAAGGGGTTTAAGACTGTTTGGATGGTTGGAACAAATGAAAGTCTGTATGACATAATAAATTAGTATAAAATGGTACATGAATTCCAGCTAACCATTAGAATTAAGTTATTTTAGGTTATTCAACCCAAAAGAATATGTGGATCCATTATTCAAATCAACTATCACTACCTCTTATAAATCAACTATCATCATTTTTTCACATTTTATAAATCATTATCTACATCTTATTCGCATTTTACCCAAACAATAAAATTACTTTATTATTACGGTTTTAACGAGAATAATTTAAAACACAATCAAACACAAAATTGTTTTATCTTTATTTTGGGATAATGATTGAATTTCAAACATTGATAGGTATAAAACCATCAAGTATGTTTTTCATAGATTGATAATTTTATATGTAGTGTGCGTGTATATTTATTATACATATAAGTAGATATAGACAAATATATAAATATAGATATAGATATAAATATAGATATATTTTTTTGACCCAAAAATAATAAATGATACAACAAATGATCTTTGAGTTTCAAATTGCTAATGCACAGTTGATAAGTTCAACCATTGGAGCACTCTGAACTATGTTTTTTTTTCCAATGTTGCTTACCCTTTTTTACCTTTGCATCAAGATAGAATTCCATCCAGTATACTCCACCCTTTTTTACCTTTGCATCAAGATATAATTCCATCCAGTATACTCCATAAAAAACAAATTGTGTATGCAACAATTCAAATCTAGCTGACTTACCCACCTTTTTGTTGATAATTATTCGAAAGAATTTTCTATGGGACTGGGATAAACATGCGGAGGTAGCCTTCCCAGCTCGACCGTAAGTCAACCACGGGGGTCTCTTCGATAAAAAAAAAAACAATTCAAATCTAATCCACTCTACTTCACTAACAATCTAAAATTTTTTTAATTATGAATTCTTATGAAGATGCATGCTACAACTTAGATTTTCTTCGAATCAAATTATGCAGTCGCAATATTCATCTTCAATCTCAGATCAAATATGAGCAACCGCTGGTAGATCACAAGGAGATAATTTTTTTTATTATATATAGAAATTATGCTTTTCAAAAAATTAACCTTTGCTAAAATAAAACAAAAAACAAACAATAATGATGGACAAAAACTTATTTATAAATTTATAATTTATCAGATAAGCATTTATGTCATTTTGATTTAAAAAAGAAAGATGAAAAGAATACGGCTGAATAAGAGCATCTCCAACTTCTCTTCAAATTGTATTTCCTTCCTCAAAATGAAGATCCAAAATTCAAAAACCCCACATTCAACTCTGTCATTTCTTTTCCTCAAATAGAGGAATACAAATTTTGCTCGTCACCCTGTGTGAGCAAAAGTGTTTTCCAAGATGGTGGGGCTCACCTTAATAAGTGCATTTTTAATTAAATGTTAATATACTTAAATCCGTTTTATAGCCTCATACATCATGACAGCATAATATATACTGCATTTTCATAGTATATAACACAATTTTTTTATTACTTTTTCAAAACAAAGAAAATATACTATTGTATCTTAACATATACATCATTTCATATAATCGTATACATTTCAATTGAAGAACGTATGATTTAAAAAAATAAGTGTAGACTGCAATTGGAACTGTGCGCAATGGGGCTGGATGTATCATTTACCTTTTTAATGCTTTTATCTCTCTTTACTTTTTGGATTGTTGGATTCTCATTTTCTAATATTTGAATGAACAACTGTCATTTTATCTTTAGAAATAAAAATACAGGGAGAAGGATTTGAGAACTTCATTAGAAAATGTGAAGAGAAACAAGAGAGAGAGAATTTTTTTTATTATAAGAAAAGAATAAAAAATATGATTGGAGATGCTTTAACTCATTAAATAAAAAGAGAGAGATTGTTTGTTTCTCTATTTTAAAGGTTGGAGATGCCCTTAATATACGAATCCCATCAAATAAAAATACCACTTTCATCAAGACCACAATGAAGACATCAACTGCGCTTCCTCCTCTCATTTTCATTCAACACTTGACAATAACACAAAACCTTCAAAACAACAATCAATCTACATAAACATATTCTTCACATAACAACATTGCAGAGCATACATATGAGCCAATTAAGCAAATCTAAGCCTCCAAATCCCTAGCACCACCACCCCGAGCCGTCCCACGCCCATCCGCCGCCGCCTCCTTCACCATCTCAACCAAGAAATCAAATATATCCGTCGCAACAACTGCGGCGGCGACATCCTCCTTGTGAAGGGTCCTCCTCTTGCCATGGAGGGTGGCCATCCAAGACCTCACAGTGAGCTCCTCTATGAAGAGCTCGCATGCTTTGGAGAATACGATCGGCGCCTCCCCGGAGATCATCTTCACGTCCTCCCCCGACCGCTTCATGATCTTCTTTATCCTCGCCAACGGGAGCGAGTGAGGTCCGGTCCTCCCCGATATCCCCCCGGCGAGAAGTCCCGAGTACACTCCGGCTTGTCTCATTTTTTTTGTGCTAGTAGGGGACTAGGGCATGGATGTTATTGTTTTGCATGCAATGTGTGTGTGTGTGTTATGTGAGAGTTCATGTTGGGCAGTTTGAGATATTGAAGGTTTTGGAGAATGTTTAGAGGTTCTACTTATAGGGGGAGTGAGAGAGATATTATCTGTGTATGTTTTTGGTGGGGGCATTGCCGGCTAGGTTTTTCTTTGGCCGGCACAATAGTTTTATTTGAATGTCAATGATGGTTATGTGTATGCCACACACACACAAATACATTTTTATGAATCTATAATTTAGCTAGAGGCATATACTTCAAGTTGGTTTATATATATGATTTTTTGAAGGGTAGGAAGACAGTTTTAAAAAGTCTATAGATGAAGGGACAATGTAATTCATTAATTATATGACACATTTCTTGCAAAGTACTCTAACATGTTTTGTTATTTCTTAATGTGGTGCTTATAATAATTATGAAATAATTACTAGGCTTGGCAGCAGTTTATTGTTATTTTTATTATTAACATGTAGTATATTGCAATACCAATGCGTTTATCTTTGAAAACTTAATAACTAAGTTGGTTTTGTTATATTAAAATCTTTCGCCATTTGTTTGGTCTTTGATATAGTTTGTGCATCTTTTTTATACACCAATTTTATCTTTATGTGAAATATTTATGTTAAAAATTTATCTATATTAGGAAGCGATCAAAAAAATTATTTTTTGTATAACAGATCGACTTATTCTCAATATTTTTATTGTCAAATATATTCCAATATCATTTCAATGTTTTAACATATTTAACACTGGAAATACCAAGGGGAACTTTAATACAAAGCACAAGTTGAAACGATAACCACATTGTTCCTAAAATAATACTATGATAAATGATAATATTATCAGCTTTCATAACAGCTCACATATAGATGATTTTTTTTGTCTGAAGAGGAAGACATATTCGATCACCCCCAGGCCCCAGCATATCTTGGTGGTGTGAATTGTAGCAATGTCATCATCTAACCTACGTAAGATTGAGACAATTAAACCAAAACCAACTAAATAATATTGTATTTGAGTGATCCCTAAAGCCAAACCACTAATTTTCAATGAAAAGGTGACATGTGATTATTTAAGCTGACAGGATAGTTAATTAATTGAGAGTTGATCATGTGATAGCAGTGTATGCCCTCTGTTTCAACTATGTAAGTTGTCATTGATGGAGATTTTGCTTGTCCAATTGAACTCCATCACCTATAGTTTAATCATGGTCAGATTTACATGATCTGTTAAATATATTCCTCATATAGATAGTCAAAATTTAAACAATATAATCATTTCTGTGCCATTGGCCGCCTCTCTGTTTGGTGACTGTGCATGACCTTGTTGAACTGTTCCTTAATTTTTACTAATGCTATTATTTTCAATGATTTCTTAATGTTGTATGTGCATCATCAATACATGGTTGACCCATTTGTAATGCATTGATGAAAATGACAATATGAAAATGACAATGGCTTGTTTCCCAACTAATGGTATGCATTTGTGCATGGTTAAGTTTCTTCCTTGATTAATGTGAAGATCGCATTAGTTCCCTGTGTCATTATGCATGTTTTTTTTGAGGGGAATATTAATATACATGTTGTTTGGTTAATCTTCTCATGTCAGTGAAAGAAAGGTTAGAGTTTTGAGGTTCTATTGTTTATTTTATATACTTTATATGCATTTATATATAATTTTTTTTCTACAGTGTATAAATTAGATACTTGATTTATGCAGTCTACACGTATTTTTTAGGATATATGTCAAGGATAGGCTCATGTGTTGTACATGCTTTGATTTTGCAGGTACATACGGCCGGTGTCGAATTCTCCGATGTCGGTGCGTTGGAAAGGATCCGGCGGTGCGCGGGTGTGCGTGCGTGCGTGTGTAGGGGTTCTTCGGGGATTCAGATTGGATGCGTGCCCTGGCGGGCTCGGTCGGATCGTCTTCTCGGAAGGGTGATGTGTCGTTCCTGGTTGAGGTGCCCGACAGTGGCTTAAGAGGATTCCAGGGTTTGTGTGATCGCCACCTGCTTTTTCTAAAAGCAGGAAAAGGTTGGGGTGGATTTGATTGCCTATGTGGGGAGTTTGTGGGGTCTCCGCTCTGAGACACGGATATACCGTACACCGAGGTGAAAAACAGGTATCTTATTCTACTTCCGGGGCTTGACTAAAGGAGTCTTGAGACATGGGGGTGCAAATGGGGGTGTGGATAGGAGGCGGCTAGTGGGATCCAGCCATCGGATATGAGGCGGCTAGTATGGTTTAGCCGTCTGGGGCCTAGTCTGGTTTGGGCCGAACTTCGGTAGGAAATGAGTTTGGTCTTGGGCAGGGGCTAAGCTAGGTTTAGCTCGGGTTTCTGGAGGGTGGGATGAGAGGGTGTTTTATGTGGGGAATGGGTATTTCTCTCACAAAAGGGGCTCTCTCTCTCTCTCTTGGGATTTCTAGTGGGGGAAAGGAGTGTGTGTTTTGATTGTGTATTGAAAATGTGAATTGTGGATGATGGATTTAGGTTTGGGACCCCCTCTATTTATAGTAAAAGAGAGGCAGGGGAATATCCAGGGGGTAATGGAGTGGCTTGGCTAATAGTGTATGTGATTAGACCCCTCATTAATTCTCTGGTTCTTCTGTCAGGACCAGGTGAAGGGCGGCTAGTGCTAACTAGCCGCCCAGGATGGGGCGGCTACTTCCTGGTAGCCGCCCCTATCATGACCTGCCAAACGTCCCATCTCTGACAAGCGGTGGCTTGGGTCGGTTACTTGGGTTGATCCGGCCAAGATAGGGCGGCTAAAGGTCATGACCCGCCGCAATGATCAGCATTTAATGCTGCTTTATGTCCCATCCAGGGAAGCAGTTCAAGGTCGGCCAGGGGGGCGGCTAGTTAGGTCTAGCCGCCCCTTGCCAGGGACTTGGGGTTTTTGGGTTAGGGTTATGGTTTCCGGTTTAGGTTAGGGCTAGGGTTTAGGGTTTGGGTTTCCGTTTTTAGGTTAGGGATGGCGTTAGGGTTTCCGGTTTAGGTTAGGGCTAGGTTTAGGGTTTCCGGATTAGGTTAGGGCTAGGTTTAGGGTTTCCGGTTTAGGTTAGGGCTAGGGTTAGGGTTTCCGATTTCCTGAACTTTGGTTCTCTACTAGATGTCCAAATGTGAGATATTTTCGGGTGTTACTTGAAGTATTTCTGTCTCTCTGGATGGTCAAAATTGGGGTATCTACACATACGTAATGCAATAAAGCATGTAATTTCATAATAAATAAATAGTATATATAGATTCATTATTGAAAAATTAAAAATGACATATTCTTTATAAAATATATACCTGGTAAATGCTATTGTAAATTATGGTTGCGTGTAACAACATTCATCTCAATAAAAAATGTTGGGATTACAAAAGTGACCACAATAATTAGTTATTATTTCTAACATTGTTCTATTTTTATATAAAAAAATGCTATGCTCAGTTATTTTTGTATTTATTTTTTATAGACAGCTTAGGCATAGTTTGACAACTTGTTTAGAATTACTTTTACAAGAAGTTCCTTCTGGATGAAATTACTTTTAAAAAAGAAGCTTCTTGTTTCTGGAGTAGAAGCTGTTTGAAAACACATATTGATGAATGTTTTAAAAAAGTATTTTTGTACTAAAAATCACATGAATTGTCTAAACTACCATTGCTCATATTATACAATTATCTTAATAGATCAATATAAATAAATAAATATAATTAACATATAGATCTTAAATACTAACAAACTTTTTCTAACCACAATCGGTTACAATATCTAACAAAGCCTAACAATTAAAGTACTAACAAACTTTTTTTTTGTGAACGAAAGGTAGATATTACTACCAAATTTATTCTAACAAATAAAAGATACTAATAAAATTATTCAAATTTAAAATAGAAAAGAACCTAAACTAACAAATCTAGAATAGATTTTAGATTTGTCTTACATCACCTAATGAGATAGGTGAGAGAACTTGTTTTATATAGTACCTAAAGCCTATGTTTAGTTCGAGAATAGAGTTAGAATAAATGGGAATAAATAGGAATAATATCAAAATGAGTGCTTGAAAAGCTGAAATAAATGAGAATCTGTATGCTAGAATTAACTGGTATAAAGTGGTATATGGATTCCAGCCAATCCTTGGAATTAAGTTATTCCAACCAAACAAAAAATTATTTTATTCTTATTTATACTATAATAGACATAAATCTCATAATAACTTAATTCTAACCAAACATGGGCAAAGAGTTTTTTGAGAATTTGTAAAATTCATAAAGACACTTTTGTCAAAACATTAATTTATTTTTAACTTTTGTAGAAGTAAAAAACTCCTTCCACATAAGGAGTTATTTTCTCTTTATGGAAATATGAGTTTTTCTCCTTCTACAGAAGGAGAAGTGGTAGTTACCAGATTCTCAAATACGATCACTTCTCCTCTGTAGAATGAGAAGTCGTCCAGTTACCAAACGCACCCTTAGATTATGATTTTTTTAGATATGTATACTTGACATATTGTAGTATATAATGTTGTTTAGTTGATTTCATATAGGAAAATGATATGCTCAACTCCTTATGGAGTCTCAATCACAGTTTATATCGTTTTTTTTTATTATACATTATCCTATTGAAGTATACTATTATATAAAATAAAGTAGATACTATCATATATGATAGAACCCTATATAGTGTGATAGTGCAATATGTATTACATTATTATAATATATGTCAGATGTGATCCAGGGTTGCAAAAATTTCATATGTATAATTACGAATGCAGAGGTCCAAGCTTCTTGGATCATGTGGCAAGCTCCAATGGATAATTAGATGTCACTGGTGATAGTATTTGCTTGGTTAGAATTAGGGATGCAACTCGGATGAGTTAGGTTCCGGTTGATCTTAATCTAAAGTTCAAGGTGTTCAATCCTAAAATGATTCAATTCGAATTTTAACCAGATGATTCTAACCCCTACCCAACCCATGACAACCCGAAACAACCTGTGGAACCTGATTTTTAAGCTTAGCTCACAAAAATAAATTCCAAAACAAATGGTATATTTTTTTTTTAACAAAAAACGCTTTATGAATTTTAATCACCAACTAAAACAATCTATAGATTGTGATCTAATTGTGAATGTTTAAAATAAAGAATCAAATATCAATGTCACATGACCTATGTAGAATTTATAAACCTAAACCCAAATCCGAACCGAGTTTTTAGAACTCAACCCACATAAAAATCGATTTCAACCAGTCAGGTTTGGGTTACCCGACCCAAGTTGCAGTCTTAATCGGAATTGGGCCACGAAGTGGGCCGAACCGGTTTATAAGCAAACAAAAACCTCAGGCCCATTAAACAACATCCCCAAGTTTCCTTTTCCTTGATCCCCAAGCCTTCTGCGACACGTTGGACTCCCCGAGATTCACCATCGTCCGTTAAACATTCGAACGAATCCCGTCCGTCCAAAACCACCCCAACCTTCAATCCTCCAATCCCAACCCCACCTCACTCTCTCTCTTCCGCGCTTTTTCTTCTTCTTGGTTGTTCTACATAAAAAAAAAAAGAAGAAAAAATCGCAAAAAGCTTTCTTTTTAGGGTTTCTCTAGGGTTTTGTGAAATGGGAGACGACGAGGCGAACAAGGAACGACTGGAGTTGTTCCTCAAGATCGGTCTGGACAAACGGACGGCCGAGAACGCTCTCGTCAACGCCAAAGTCACTGCCAATCTCACCGCCGTAATCAAAGAGGTTCTCCGTCTAATCCGATGTTTCTTTCCTTTTTTTTCAGTTCCTCTCTCTATTGATTTGATTCGTTGATTGAGTTTTTTTATTTTCTTTTTTCAAAGATTTTGGTATTCACATGAACCAAGTCGAGTGTTAGTTCAACAGTATATATATGTATGTATGGTGTACCGAAGATTGATTAGCTTTTATTTGATGATCTATTTGTACAATGTTTGCATTTGGTTCATCTGATTAGTTTTCCTGAAGCAGTTTTGTTGACAAAAATATTGCGCCGCGGATCAAAGTATAGAAAAACTGAAAAAAAATAATACAAGGTTGTCTACATCTATGGGGCGGCTTCTCAATTGTATGAGAAAAACCTAACTCATAAAAGGAGTATCTATACATAGCTCAATACATAACTATAATGCCCCCACACGTAATACAAATTACATCATTGCTACTACATGTGAAAAATACATTACCATAATGCCTCCACGCATAATCAAAGACATTCTCGACCCATGTTTCCAGTTGTAGGGGCAAACTATATTCGACCATGGTAAAACTTCGCTGTCGCAATTATTTTTTGATGATTCAAAAACCAGAATGCAAGACTTATACCTAACAAGTTCATCATCATGTTCGGAAGAAAATTGAAGCCTGGATTGTATAATGAGACTCTGAATGTGTGCGGTTTCATTTAAATGGTGTGCTGGTTGTTAGTTCATGGTTCATCTCTCTTTTGTGCAGGCTGGTGTTGTTGATGGCTGCAACAAAACCGTCGGAAATCTTCTATACACGGTAGAGTGAATTCATTGATGTTGAGGTTAGCTTAAGATGTACCTTAGATTTATGGTTTCATGTCTCTGCTTTGCGTGATGCAGGTTGCAACCAAATTCCCTGCCAATGCATTAGTTCATCGTCCAACTTTACTTCCATATATTGTTGAGTCAAAGGTAAACATCCTTCTGGCTTTCATACAGTGTTTATTATTATTGATTAAAGTGGTGACCAATATTTAAGTGTCGCTAGCAGCAGAGACAGATGGGTTTTGGTCTGTATGCATGCAATTTTCAAATGCAAAGAAAGAAAATGGCCCTTTTATTTATTTATTTTAAATCCATTTATTTGATAAGTAGTTGTGTATTACAAGAACCGGATTTTAATAAGACACTTTAAATTCACAATGATAATGTTGCAATGCTTTTATTATCCATTTTCTGTCCTTAAGCTAATGTCAAGACCAAATTTTAAATATTGATCTCTATGTCCCTGGAATATCATGAATATTGTTTTTATTATTGTATTATGGTCTTTGTTCAAGCATCGAGTGGTTATAGTTGATCTGAACACAGTGGATGTTCCATTAGATGAGTAGATCTATGCCATTGTATGTTTGATTGCTTATATCTTGTTCTTGTAGTTTAATTACACTTTTTTGTTGTATCTCTAATTGTGTGCTTCTAACTATGATATGTATTTATTGCAGATTAAAAACCCAACTCAACTGGAAGCGGCTTTATCTTTCCTTTCAAACATTGGCACTGAAAGTTTCTCTTTGAATGATTTTGAAGAGGCTAGTGGTGTAGGTATGTTTTGGGTTTGTTTGCAAATTGCAGTGTACTGAGACATTACTTCTTGTTTCTATAACACCCCAAAGCTAGGTTATTTGGGCAGTTCTCTTTTAGAAAACACCTTACTAGTTTCTATATGCCAAAAAGTTTCTGCAGTCTAGGAAGAGTGTGATTCAATAAATATTTAGTTGTACACTATGCCTGAGGTCCTGAGATCCATATGACCTGTGATTATTTTAGATTATGTAAGGATATAGTTTTTATCTAAGGTCATGCCATGGGTTTTCATTTTAAAAATGATGGGGATTGGGTCAACAGAAATATTACTGATAGAATATCCTGAAATGGGGTCTGTCTGAGACTGAGTGTATTAGTGTGGAATCTGAAGCTCTAAATATTCCCCATTGATTAGTTGAACCGATATTGCCATAGCCGTTTAATGTATATGGAAATGTACAAAATTTTCCTTCTCACCTTTTTGATATGCTAATATCTTGATTCTCGTAAGAATTTAACACAAATAATAAGTTAAATAACCCTTCCATTCAGCCTTTAGAAATCTAAGTAATCTAACAAACAGATGATTACATGATAGCATCTGGCTTTCTCAAAATAAAGGCATCCATCAATGACATGTTATAGGTGTTAAAAGGATCACCATTCCTCTACAATGTTTCCTGCTCCAAGGATTTTTATTCCTCTAAAATGTTTCCTGATCCCTACAATATCACACAAATTAGCAATCAGTCTATGAAAATTGTAAGGCTTACTTCTAATATAATTTTTGGAACTCTCTATTCATGTGGTTATTGTCAGGGCTATCAAAATGTTAGAAAAGGATTTCTTTGCATATATTTAATAAAAACATGATGTTCTTTCAACCAGTTATCGGAAGAGTATTTACTGCCCTTGTCTCCAAAAAAAAAAAAAAAGAGGAAGCAGAGTTGGTTTTTTCTGCCATGGCCTAGGTTCTTATTTGCACCAGCGATTTTTATACTTTTCTATTTAGTTTTTTGAATAACGTTTTCCAGAAACTGACATTAGTAAAGTGTCCCACTTCACAATGTCCCTCATAAACTTGATTTGTGCTCATTTGCTTAAAGCTTTTGTGTTTTTAATTGACTGTGTAAAGATCTTCTACTGACCAGGTATTGATGTCTCTGTTGATCAAATCGAACACACGGTTACTGAAGTTCTAGAAGAGAATAAATCTGTTATATTGGAACAGCGATACCGGATAAATGGTGAGATTCCAACTCTTGCACAATCACAATCTTTCTAAATGGTGCAAGATTCTCTTTTGCTCTCCCACTTCACAGGTGTTATCCTTGAATAAAACATTTAGATTCTTTCGGTTATTATTCTTGTTCAAATCCACATTAATTGTCTACCTGTTTGTTTCTCTGAGTCTAATGACCAAAACACATCTTTTTTTTTAAGTTGGCAACCTGTGTGGTCAAGTACGAAAGAAGCAGCCGTGGGCTGATGCAAAACTTGTTAAGGTGATAATACTTGATAAGAATGAAAAGTAAATTATATATATGTACATATATTGGTATTGGGGTATATATCATTCATCTTGACTCTCTGATATATTCTCTGTGACAGAATGTGATAGATGAAAAGCTATATGGGATGCTCGGTGAGCGAACTGCGGCAGATGATGAGAAGCCTCTAAGAAAGAAGAAAGAGAAGCCTGTGAAAGCTGAGGGGGTTAGTCATTCACACCTGTTCTTGGATCCAGCTTTTGCATATTGCCTGAGAGTAATCATGATTTTCATGGGCTGCTTGTTCTGTTTCCTATATTGCTTACACTTGTTCCACTTTTTTTATAGGATCAAGTTAAATCTGTAGAAACACCTGTTCAGCCTCCGAGGAAGAAATAAATCCTTATACAATATTTCCCTCACCACAGGAAAACTCTAAGGTATTCCTTGTTTTGCCTAATAACTCTATTCTGCATGCTGGTTATACATGTGTCTTGTAAACAATGAATTATATTTATTTTCTTGACTTATCATTTAATTTTCTTACACGTAATTTTTTTTAAAAAATAACCTGTAATATTTGCATTTTTTGTGACATGGTTCTTGACATCTAGCATCCTAGTAAGGCAGATCTTTGAAGTTTGCAAACTTCCACCTGTAAGCCACCAATCCTCTCAGCAAGACATATTCTTGCAAAACTGTTCATATTTCAACACTATTTTTAGAGTGTCACCATTGTGTATCATCAACTGGATGTTTTTCTTTTCTGCCATGAATTTCATCTATCAAGTTGTACTCTATAAATTTTAGTTCATCTAGATGATAGGCAAACATATCATGAATAACCGGCTAATTGATACACAACTCACAAGTCATTGTGTATTGTTTATTAGTATCTGTTTTTGCTGTCTTATTAAGGTACTGAGAATAGTAAACATGATCTTATGGGTTACTTTTTCTCCATGATATAATAGAAAAGTTTTATTGAAAGAGTGCTAGACTAGTATTCTGCATTGGATCTTGAATGAAAGTAGAAGATATAAAATTTGTCTTTGTAACTAAGAACATTTAGAATATTAATGAAAACCTTTCTAATATAAATCGAAAATCCCTCATCTTCGGTTGTTGAGGTGCAATATCTGTAATTAATTGTTCCAACCTTTTGTTCAAAAAATGTAAAAAATAAATGAAACTCTTTAAAAAAAGGATAATGAATGGGATAACGAACATAATTATAAGTATGTCTGGGGAAAAGGTCTCTTCTTTAAAAGAAAGGGTAGACCCTTATGAAGCGAATGCAAAATAACTTTGATGCTTTTGTAACAGGAAGATACTACGTGATAGGCCAAAAACTCAATTAATTATAGGTGGCCCTATTTTTGACCAATATAAAACAAAATGGGAAAACACAGGTGGCTATGTGTTGGAATTTAAAGTCAATAAAAACCTGTTAAACTACAGAGCACGACACTTCTCTCGGGCCTTCGTATCTGTGTAGGACACGGACACGCCCCCGACACGTGTCAGGCCGTGTCTGGTGTACATTGGGCCTGAATTCTGTTCTGTACATGGCCCAGGACACGGGCCCAACCTGTTTAAGCCCAACAATTTTTTTTAAAAAAACATAAAGGCCCAAACACACTTCTAGTCCATTTAAAACAATTCCAGTGTAACCCATTTAAACAAAATCCAAAACTGAAATGGTGTATGGTGAAACATTTTGATATAAATATATCATTTTTATATTAATTTATTTATTGCCATGTCCTAGCCGTATCCGTGTTTTATTTTTTCAAATATTGTCGTGTTACCGTGTCCGTGTCCCGTGTTTGTGTCCATGCTTCATAGCTGTTAAACTTTCAGTAACAAAAACATAGTGTACCTATCTTGAGTACTGACTCAAGTTGCCTGTCTTTTGCGTCAGCTCTCCGAATGAGTTAATTCCAAAGTGAGTTTGTGTGTTCTATTAATCTCAAGTTGATAGGAGAACTATATATAATCTTGTTCTAAATATGTAAGTCCACTTGAAAATTTCCCATGGTTGATGAAATACGGTATGGCTGCATCCAGCAAACTACATGAGGGACCATGAGCAATTATGCCAACCTCCTCACTCTGTCTCCCAAACCAGTGCAACATGGTTGGTATAGTTGTGAATGTAACTCATAACTTTCCGCAGAGCAAACCCCACCTTGTCCTATGCCATTTGATTGAATTGATGATGTGAGAAGAGATGAGCATAATTTCATCTTTTATACCACAGAACTCACATGGTAAATATCCCCTATTTTCCCATGCAACTCTGTCTACTCTGGCTAAGGGGTTGGGGCAATGAAAAGGTGTTTAGGTTACCAAGAGAAAGTCTTGGATTTGAGTCCTCAGAATGGTTACTTTGTGCCAAAAATTTAAAAATAAAAAAAATCAAAGGTTAGGCCTGTATCCGGTCTTTTCCCAGTGCCCTGCTATATGCGGGATCCCTCTGGGTGATGTTTTTCTTTTATATTATCCACATTTATATCTAATCTTTGAGAGAATGTGGATCTGTTGCACCAAATTTGTTCAATTTTATTTTATCCATGGACTCATTTTGAGATGACCCCCCGTAGTTTTTTTAGTTAAACAACTGTCAGAGAAAAAAGTGCTCCACAAGTCTCAATGTATGTCCAAAAATAAGATATGTAATGATTTGCACATATATTTGATGTTGGAATCTTAGCAGTTTGGTGCAGTCTAGTAATATAAACTGCTGATATTTTAGGTCCACACAGAGATATTTTTCAGCAATGGAACTGTATGGAGGCCTCACAATTCAAGGGAAAAACTTGAAAGCCATTTGAAGGCAACCAGGGGTAAAATTTTCACCCGTTTTCCTCCTGAACCAAATGGTTATTTGCATATTGGTCACGCAAAGGTAATGGATATTATTTTAGTTACAGAGTAAGCTTTATATCATATATGTCGGGGGTTGGCTAAGAATTTGTTTTCTGATTAATTATAGGCTATGTTTGTTGACTTTGGCCTGGCAAAAGAGATGGATGGATGCTGTTATCTTAGGTAAGGATTTCCTATTTTCCTTTGGCCCTACCCTACTTGCACCTGACCTATAAAGCATACTCAACTTGAACTTAGGATCGCATTTTACCAAACTTTTACTTCTTCTTCCCAGTTTTTGTACTTTATCTCAGAGGTCAGTTTTGCAATAGTGTTCCATACTGATTGTTTTAGCTGATTATTAGGTATGATGACACCAATCCTCATGCTGAAAAGCAGGAGTACATCGATCATATTGAAGAAATCATCCAATGGATGGGTTGGAAACCATTTAAGGTATGATTATCTGGTTTTTGTTTTCTTTGTTAGAACTTCATAGACATGCTTTATGCAAATGCCAACTGATTTCTTTGCTTGATTAGGTGACATACACTAGTGATTATTTCCAAAATTTATATGATCTCGCTGTAGAGCTCATACGGAATGGGTATGCTTATGTTGATCATCAGGTACCACACTAAGAAATTTAAGTCTGTATACTTGTGCAGAAATAATATGACTGCAGTATCATTCACCTTGGCATGCGTCTAAATTAAGTCTTTTAACTGCTTATCTTTGATGTCAGACGGCCGAGGAGATAAGTGAATATAGGAAAGAGAAGATGAATAGTCCATGGAGGGATCGACCAATTGAAGAATCATTGAAGCTGTTTGATGATATGAGACGGGGCCTGATAGAAGAAGGGAAAGCCACACTAAGAATGAAACAAGATATGCAGAGTGATAATTATAATATGTATGATTTGATAGCTTATCGTGTAAAGGCAAGTGTGCTGTATTCTTCTTTAATTAAAGATATGATTATGATCCTATAGATGCTTATTTTGTTTGCTTGACATGCCACCAGTTCGCTCCCCATCCACATGTAGGAGACAAATGGTGCATATATCCAAGTTATGATTTTGCGCACTGCATTGTGGATTCTCTTGAGAATATTACACATTCAGTAAGTTTCAATTCTTAATACTATTTTCTTGATTGAGGAACAAATTCATATGTCAATTTTGTGATGCACTTCTAGGTTTTATGTCATTTATTGTTTCGTGCAGTTATGTACACTTGAATTTGAGACTCGCCGAGCATCGTACTATTGGTTGTTGGAGGTGCTGGGCCTTTACCAGCCTTACGTGTGGGAATACTCACGTTTGAATATATCTAATACTGTGATGTCAAAGCGTAAGGTGAGAAATTAAGTTATATGTTAATTTATATCTTTTGCATGATTTTGGACTACTGTTCATTTTCTTGTAAACTCTCTGCTGGTCTTGTAGTTGAACACACTCGTGACAGATAAACATGTCGATGGTTGGGATGACCCCCGTCTAATGACTCTAGCTGGCCTACGGCGTCGTGGTGTGTCGTCAACGTCTATAAATGCTTTTGTTCGGGGAATTGGAATCACTAGAAGGTCAATGGTTCCTACTACGCCCTTAAACTTTATGACTGAATAGTTCATCTCTGTTCCTAGATGAATAATCTATGTTTCTTCCCAGGACTTGATACCAATATGACAATGTCAATATCAATATGTTTTTGTTTTCCAGTGGTTGTCAGTTTTGATATTAGTTATGTTTTTTTTTTTTAATATTTGGCTTATGAATTTTTATTAATTGTCTTGCATTGTGGGTTTATCATCCTCCTCCACTGGTTATTTATGTTTCCTTTGGTCTTTTCTTCTTACAAGCCTGCTTGCGATTTCTTGACTGTGCAATCACCCACAAAACTTTTCTTTTAAAAAAAAGGTTGGCATCACCCATGAACTCTTAGCCATCATCATCCATGATAAAAAGAAGCTTGTTTATTGTTTTTTTTGGGAAATTTAGCTTTGAAAAATATAGGTACTTGTGATTAATGTCTCGGTCCTCAAAAGAATGGATACCTAGGGGTTAGCTCACTCTTTAAAGTGGCTGGTCACATAAATTCCAAAGAGACCAATGGTATATCATCATATTGGAACATGGGGAGTGATAAATTTGTGAACCTGATAGCTGAGGAAAATCCTTTAATGATGGTAATGAATAAACACCAACACATAATAGTATGGAAACTACATATACAAGTATTTATTATTTGGGGACCCAAGTTACTGTGTTGTCATTGAGTATTTGAATCAACAAAGTGTTATATTAACTGTGTATTTGTCTATGAATGTGGCCAACGTTGAAATTGATGTGAGGAATTTAGGGTTGAAATAATTACACACAAATTGGATTTTTAGCAAAAAGAATAGTTGGATTGTATAGCTAATCGTTTTTCCAAATAAATAAAGAGATGGCATTGACAATATAGCCTGTTGATTAATGGGGTTAATTATCACGATGAGAAGTAGACAATGTCCAGTTTGATTCTGTGTCGAGCCTAAATTCATCTTTTTGTTATAAATAGTGAATATTTCTTGTGTTCTTGAACTATGCTTTTATATTTTTTTGATTTGAGCATTACCTATGTTTAACTTGTTGTTTTTTGTTATATTTACTAACTATTGATATCCAACAGTGACAATAGCTTGATTCGTTATGAGCGTCTTGAATACCATATCAGAGAAGAACTGAACAGAACAGCTCCTCGTATAATGGTTGTGTTGCATCCCTTGAAGGTTGGTAAACCTGGTTGAAATCACGAGTTTTAAAAATTAAGACAGTTTATTGATACTTATTGTTTTCCCAGGTGGTTATTACAAATCTTGATGATGGATTGAGGATGGATCTTGATGCTAAGATGTGGCCTGATGCTCAGGCAAATGATGCATCTGCCTTTTATAAGGTGAAGTATTGATGTCTTATATGCGAGAATTGCCATATATTTTGATTTAATCTAGAAAGTAGAAACACTTTCAGTAGTTTGGGTGGAACAATTTTCTGTGTTGTCAAAACATTATTTGCCGGAACACTTCGTTGACTCATTCATTCTCTATTGGTATTAGATGATTTGCCTCTAGCATCTCCTTTTTCAACTCTTCAACATTTGGAAGTTCCATATAAACTGTGGTAACGTGGTCACAAGTATTGTATCCTGTCAACAAATTGATATTCGATGTAGAGTACTTTCTTAGGGAGGCTATATTTTTTTCAGTTGTGCGATTCATCTGCATGATACATCATGCCTAGCACGATTACACAATGACATTTTTTTGATGAAGAATACAAGAAGTTATATAATATATGTGCATTTAAAAGCATCGAAGTATATATTTGAAAACACATGATTAATATATGCACACACGCAACCTGTTAACTTCTTTTGTTTTGTATATTTTTACATGTAACTGATCATATAAAGCAGGAAACTTCAATATAGTTAGCGTGGTATATCTCTATTGATGTTCCAAGTCCTGAACTTGGAAGATACACTGTGTCAAAATAGTTCATGTCCAATAGAGTCAGTCTTTTGGATGTCTTGTACCAACTCTAAATAATAATACAATTCCATCTCCTGTATAGATGGCCAAACATTGCACCATTGGCTAAAGCATACATTTAGAATTCCATTTTAAGTACTAATCAGAATAAAAGGAAACCATTTTAAGTGCGCTCTGTTTCTAAAGAATTTGCTATGCCAGACCCAAGAACCTTTCTGAGCTTCTTCATCAAGACAGTTGTTTGGACAAGCACGTTAAATACATATTTTATTTAATTTTCACCTAACTGTTAGTTTATTGCCATTCATGAATCATCTGTGGTAGTTGATAAGTACATGGTCTGTCCCTTTTGTATCTATATATTGTCTGTTAAATTGCCTTGTTAGACACTTTCATCTGTCTTCATGTATATCTCTTTTAATTTTCACCAACTTCTAGTTTATTGCCATTCGTGGAGGCGAGAATCAAACTTTTTTTTTTTGCTTGGTAAATAAGCTTTCTTTTTCATTCAATAAACCTCTACAAAATGTACATCAGATGAGGATAGATAGATGGAGAAAGGTTGGGGGGGGGGGATTGGGAGAGGTCAAAGTTGGGTCAGAAATGCAACCCAACAATGCCAGATACTTTGATGCATAGGAAAATGTGTACTTGGGAACTAGAGATTACAGGATTAAACAACCTTCATTTTTTGTTACTTATGCCTTTCTGATGAGGATGCGACCACCTTTTTGTTCCCCAATTAAAGCTTGAATTTCACTATTCAGTTGTGAAGGTCTGAATATGGTGCTACCAATTTCGGATTGCCATGCCGCAAGGGCATCTGCCACCCGATTACCTTCTCAATAGACATGAGAGACCTTCCATTCTGTAAATCTGGAGGAGATGTGCTGAATTTCGCGAAGATCTCTCAATGCATTCCACGGGATGAGACCCTACCTAGCGCCCAAGCAACCACCGTAGTTGAGTCTGATTCAGACCAAACTAGACTTCTGGAAGATTTTGGAGCCTCATACAGCTAGCAAGCCTTTGAGCTCCAAGATATTAATAGAAGCAACCTGTGATCTCTCAGCCATAGCAAGAAGACAGTCTCCTCGAGAGTCCCGCATCACCACCCCAAACCCATAACGATCCTCCCCAAGAGAGCCATCTGAATTGATCTTGACCCATCCAGGAGGGGGAGGGACTCATTTCACTGGGATAGAAATAGAGGACTTTGCTTCCAAAACAATGCCAAAGAGAGATAAAAGAGCTAAAGATAATGGAGAGCCTGAATCCTCGATGGACACCCCAGAAAATTTGGACTTAGTAGCTAGTATGATCTTCCTCACCAGTAGTGGTTTCGAAAGTGCACATTGCCTGAAAATCAAACTTTGGTAGTTGATAGTACATGGTCATGCACCTTTTTTGTACTTATATATTTTCTGTTTTTTGTACTTGTATATTTTCTGTTAAATTGCCTTGTTAGACACTTTCCATTTGTCTTCATGCACTACCAAGGTGAGAAACGTAGTTGGTGATTGTGGATGTTGACATGACTATTGACCCATATCCTACATCAATATGTAGCATGATATTAGAATGGTTATTCTTCAGATGTCATTCTCCATGTATAAGTCATATAACAGCGCACTGTTTCTCCGATTTGATGTTCAGGCATAACAACTGCTACCATCAAGCAACCGAACAGTTCTTAGTTCTTCCCTTGTTGTGTTCCTTTTTGTTCAGCTCTAATAATTATTCATGTTACTTGAATGTTTTTCCTTTCATATATCATTGCTTTGTTATTATGTTAGGGAAGCATACTTGCCGTCTGTCACCTCGGATTAAAACAATTATCTTTTTTCTTTTTAGCTGTCACCTTTTTTTTAGGATACGATAAATACGCCCTAAATAGTTATATTCTTCTCCTGGGTATTTCTTAAATAATGTATTTGCTTTTTTCTGTTATTTTCTTCTATGTAACTTGATCAAATTACAACTTCTTGAACTTTGCATGATCAAGTTATCTGCATTCATGCTGTAGGTACCTTTCACCAATGTAGTTTACATAGAACAATCTGATTTTCGTACTAAGGATTCAAAAGACTACTATGGGCTTGCCCCTGGTAAATCTGTTCTACTCAGGTATGTGCATACTGCCACTTCAATTTACATCATGACAACATCTAATGCCTGTTTTGCTCTCCTCTTTTGACGGATATTATTTGTCATGGATATTCAGTGTCGTTTTGATCATGCAGATATGCCTTCCCTATCAAATGCACAGAAGTTATATATGGGGATGATAAGGAGACCGTGGTTGAGATCCGGGCGGAGTATGATCCGAAGAAAACAACGAAACCCAAGGTTTTAGTTTGACCAGTTGTATGATAATTTATACAAGGCAATATAGAGTTACGGCAAGCCTTTTAATATTGCAATTTGACAACTTGAAATGTGGTGCAGGGGGTTCTGCATTGGGTTGCACGACCTACCCAGGGGGTCGACCCTCTGATGGTGGATGTCAGATTATTTGATAAATTATTCCTTTCTGAGGTGGGTGATTTTTTTGGCTCTCAGTTTCATGTGGTTCTTTATAGTTAAATTAATGATATTCATTTTGTTTCATGCATCACATCAGAATCCAGCAGAGCTTCCAGACTGGCTTGGGGATTTGAATCCCAAATCTAAAGAAGTGATAACAAGTGCATTCGCTGTACCTTCTCTTGGTTCTGCTGTTGTGGGAGATAAATTCCAATTTGAAAGACTCGGTAAAATTCTTATTAATTCTTGAATTATCCATTTCTTAGGCGGGTGTTTGTTTTCTCCTACTTTGACCTCACCAAATTGGTCATGCAAATATCCACTTCCAAAGTATAGGTTATAACTGGATAGGGCTAACTAAGAGACGTGAATACTAAGAATGGCAACTGCACCAAATATCCAAAAGTTAGATTATTTATCACCCTGCACGTTCCTAAATTTTTAGACGAAACATGGGAAATTCAGGTAGACGAGCTTGGGGAAAGCAAGATATATTTGTATTTTTTAGTTTAAAGACATAATTTATACTTTATGCTTAAACATTAGGAACATGTGATGCTTATATTTATTTTCAAGAGAAATAGATGATGTGATTTTAATAAAATCAAAGTTATAATGTGAATTGTGTATAGGATGAAATCAACATTAATTAGAATCCATGATGTAAATGTTGCCATCTACATGGGTTAAACATAGGTTAATTCTTTTCTTTGCAGGCTATTTTGCCGTGGATCCAGATTCCACACCAGAAAGGCTTGTGTTTAACAGAACTGTCACGCTCCGGGATTCATATTCCATGAAGGGTGCAAAATAGAATTATAGGGTCCACAGGTTCTGGTGGTACATGTTGTGATCTCTTTGTTTATATGATCATTAAATCTCATGAAAGATATCATTTATTATTTGTCCTCAAATACGACATTAGATGCTTTCTTCAACAGCCCCAATCACGGCACTGTTATTATTGATATTATTGTTGTTTTGTATCCTGTAAAACACCACCTTTTTTTCTGTTCTCATGTTCTGTTGTGTAACTTTTTATAAGGCGAGCAATACAGTGAAAGTAAACCAGACTGGCTAAGCATCTGATGCTCTCATGACCACATGCATATCCCATTCCTCTCTCTCTGATGGAGGGAAAAAGAGCCCATCATCAGCAGATGGTGATATGGTGTTATTGGAAAATGTCATTTCACTCTCATTTTACATTCTTCAACTCTGCCACGTGTTTGAAATTTCTTTTCCAAAGGTGCATATGTACAATGAAAAGTATACATCTTTGTAAAAATAAAGTTTATGCTCAAATAAATTGAATGCATGCATTTTTTTTTTTTATCTTCATCGAGTGTGTACTAGCCTGATCAAACCAGATTAAAGGAAGTTTGTTATTATAAAAGATAGTGTTCCAGGAAGTTTAGTTCGGATCCAGTCAGGCATGAGTTTGGAACTCAGTGCACAGCCTATGAATCGAATTATACAGCCTTTATGTACCTAACAATTGGCTGTGTAATTTGATTCATAGGCTGTGCAGTTCGATATTGATTATGATATTGATCAAACTCAAACCCGATTGGATTCTAAATCTTGCAGGAATGATAGTGTATCTTTATTTGTTTCTGATACCCTCTTAACCCCGGAAACCCCAGATCAGTTTGATAAAACTGGTTTTATAAGAAGAATTTCTCCTTTGAGGATAACCTCAAAGTATGTCAGAATAAAGAGAAGTGAGAAGAGATTTCAAATAACCTATTAAAAGTTATCCTTAGGGCGTTCATTCCACTTTTTTGGGTCCACTATTGAAACAACACCTGTTAAAATCATTTCTTCAAATTCCTCCTTTTCATACACCAGAACTTGATTTCACTTGATTTACCCTGGGGAAGGAGTCACTAAATGATTTTTTTCCATGGGACTGTGGGTACAATATTGAGGCTCTTTGGAAACATATATTCAAAAAAGTAGCTTTTAGAATAAATCACTGTTTTTTTAAGATGATTTTATATCTCACTTATACTTTTTGAGATGTTTTCCTTTTTTCCAAACGGGGGCTTAGGAATTAATATTTGAAAGAGTTGATAATGTTAGGTAGAGAAAATTGCTTTGAGGAATCAGTTTAAAAAATCGATTCGAGCCAAAAAATCACAGTTCATTTAAGTTTTTTATTGAACACGGATTTTGAGAAAAAAATTAAAAGAATTCACTTTTGATTCCGTCGAAATTCACCCGTTTAGGTTGCACGATTTTGGGATTTTAACTGATTTCTGGGGGAGGAATCACTTCAAATGGTTTTTTTTTCGTGCAACTGTGGGTACAAACAGACCCTAAGCTACATTGGCTTCCTTTTATTTAATTTTATAAAACAATAGAAAAAAACCCCACTATTTTTTGATGATCATAGCGTGTCAAGGACTGTTCAAATAATTAGATGAGGTGGAGTATCTATTCGGACATCTAACAGTAACACTGTAGGTGGGCTGATATTGATAGTTTTAGCAGTAACGCTGCTTGATGTAAACTATGCCTTGATTTGGTTTTCCTTGGATTGGTATCATTTATTTTTTTTGCTTCACCACTTTTGGTACTTTTCAAAATGCTCACCTATAATTGTGATGTGTGGGACAAGCTGTGAACGTGGCTTTTATGGAGCTATGATGATGTTCTCACTAACATCCCATATTAATTCAACTTAAATTATGGGAAAAAATTACACACAGCCCCAATTATAACCCGTTTTACAGTTCATGATTTTTTTTAAAACCATACACTCATATTTTGAAGTGTATGCTATTATATAAAATGAAGTATATACTAAGATACATTAGTGCATTTTTTTCATAATGAAAAAATATAAAAAAATGGATCATATACTATGATATGACTCACATGTTATGATAACGTAGTATATAGTACGTTATCTTAGCGTATGAGACTGCAAAACGGACTGCAATAACATTTAAAAAGATAGCTTTTTAAGTTTTTGAAACGTATTGTAGTTATGAATTAGTGCAATGGGTTAATAATATCACCAAAAAGTTTGGGAAATTTTGATCTAGCCCCCTTCTAAATTCTTGAAATTGCAATAACCCATATAGGAATAAATTTACGTAAAGTTGCTTGTTTATAGATTTCTGAGTTATAATGTCGTTACCGATCTTCTAAAAATCTGAAACTTCATGTAAAAATACAAAAATCTAAGTAGGGTAAAACCCTTTAATTATGGTTTTACAAATGCTTAATATGAATAAATTCTTTTCATACACTTGTTCTTTTTGTATAAATAAATTGTGGGATTTTAATTCAAGATTATATACTTGTTAGAGAAGTGTAAGAAAATATTTTCCAATCCTTCTCACAAAAAATTGATAAGAGGAGGTGTTGGTACTTAAGAGGGGCTATAACGAAATCTTAACTACACATAGGCTATTGATATTTCAAAAGGGCTTTACACCAAATTTTCTCCTTTTTCATTGCCCTTTTGTTTTACTATTAATTTTTGGATGTGATGTACCATTTATCCTATTAAGCAGAACAACTAAGTCCCACCTAATGAAAGTCAGAGCCTACCTAATGATTCGAATAATCAGGGGAAAAGCATGCCATTAATCTGTCAGCATGAAACGGATATGTGGGGCCCCTAAAAAAGTCCAACTTTGTAATTGACAAGGGCCCATACCTCCCAACACCCAATGATGGGCAGCCTTCTGATCAAGATTCAATGGACTGATTGGGAGGGACCCTGATGGAGGCTGGAAAATGCAGCTCATAATGTGTGATGATGGGGCCTCTCTCCTCACTGCAATCTTTCTTTACTTTATTTTTATATTTTTAATTTTTTTTAGGGTGTGAGGTAAAAGAAGAGCATGTGTGTGGTCACACTTTTGTCATGCTTTAGTGTTGCAAAAATTAATGGATGGAAGGAGCCACAGTTACACCACCAACCTTGGCAACCGACGCATGGGGCGGCTTTAAAGCCAAGTTAAAGAATGCAAAGCTGAGCAAACCCACTCACCCACTCTGCTGTCTAGGTCCATCCAACCCCCCTCATCTCATCATGTCTAACGTGCCTCACTCATTCCCCAGCTTTTTTTTTTTTTAATTTATTGGTGAAAAATATGCATTCAATTCATCTAATTCAATTCATCTAATGTATTTTATTTTTTTTGTTGTGAAAATATGTATTTTTATAGACAATTGTATGATTTCAAAAAAAATTAAAAATATCAACCTATTAAGATAGTTAAAAGTGACTAGAAATACTCTTATCCGTAACATTTTTTCATAGAGCATATATATTTTTAGTCCATTTTGTGAATGAAAGATAATTTTAAATCAGCTTTGTCTGCGAAGAAGTAAACTATAAGTAATGCAACTGTGAATCTCGTAGAGAGTTCGATCCTGACTCAGGTTGAACGTTGGCGGCATGTTTAATATGTGCTTACTCACCAGTGACGGATGGGTGAGTAATGCGTAAGAACCTGCCCTTGGGAGAGGAACAACAGCCAGAAACAACTGTTTTTTTTTTTTTTTGGGGGGGGGGGGGGTGGGGTTTCCTTATCCCTATCTTAATATGAAAATATACTCTGGAATTTTAGATTTATTCGAAGGCAATATAACGAAATAGAACAATAAAGACAAAAAAAGAATATTAATAACAATGAAAATAGATGGCGAGTACCTGATCGAATTGATTTTTGTAACTCATAAGCTAAAAATAATTTCACAATTGTCAATACATTGCAATAGTGTAGTATAACTACATTATCGCATTGGATGAACATTTAATTTTTTTTTTAAAATATACTAGTGTATTGTATTATATACTCTTCTTGTTTAAAAACAAAAGAAAATGTAGACTAAATTCTTTTACAGTCTAAAACGCAGATCACATGTTTTTATATTTTAAATAATACTAAATATCATCTAACGAGTTGTATGCTTTGATAAAAAGTGTAAATTTTTCTATTTAAAGTGAAATGACAACACCTTCAAAAATCGATGGAGGACTATGGACAATAATGCATATAATTTTCCTTTTCCTTTATCTATCTATAGTAAAGACACACTACGCTCTGTAGACATTTTTTCATACTCTATTGGGTATGTTACGTGCCTGTTATTGCTTATTGGATTACTATATCAAGAGAAGATTTATTGAATCTCAGACCATTTTGGAGTTATTACTACAATGGGTTACAAACACTGCAGTTACTCCAATACAAATTCACATACATAACACCCACCAAGCAGTGGGACCAAGTATATTAAATTAAAAATTAAACTAGTTTCCTGTATACAATGAAATTCAGAGACATAATAAATAATCTTGTTCCTCATATAGTGAGATTCCTGGAAAACTGTACTTTTGTTTTTTAGGGTAAAATTAATCAAGGCACGTGAATATCTCTTTATCTAAGTATATAAAAATGTTATATACATATCATATAACATATATACATACATATACTTTGAGACCTAGAATATCTTTAACCATACTCATTGTTACTTATCTTGCGTTCATATTGGTTTGTCATCTGATCATCAAAAGATTCCTTATTATTTTTATTTTGACCACTCGATCTCAGTTGAAATTAAGATTAAAATATATACCACGTGAGTTTAGCTTAACGAGGGAAAGTATGAACTTCTCTCATCATGTTTTTTTATGGGACAAGAAATGCTTTTTAATAGGACAAGTTGATTAAGAACGTGCAAAGAAAAGATTAGCAAAAAAAAAAAAAAGGCCTCTCTTTTGTATTTTTTTTATAAAAAAGAAGTGAAATGAAAACAAGCCTCTTTTGGGATGCAGTTTAACCTCTTTTTTTTCTTGTCTGTGGTCCTTTGTCTTTTCAAGCATCTCATTAGTGTCTTTAATTTGTGCCATTGTTTGGCAACCGGATAAAGACTGGGATAAGTATTATCCATTTTTGGTGAACAAAAAAAAATGAGGTGGAATAGAAGGAATATGTTGAATAATTATTAGAGTCCCCTGTCATTTATCTAAAAAAAATCTGTATTCGCTTTGAGTTTTTATATATAAAAAAATTGAATCTGATCAATATAATATTGTAAAATTGTGTGTGTTTGTAGCATATACAATTTAAGTTTAAATATGTTTAGATATTACTGTATTTTCTTTGTATGATCTTTGATGGATGTGAGAAGTTTTGAAATCTTAATTTCAATTCTCTCCGGCTCTTTAATTTAATCTTTCAAGTTAGTGATTATAGGCATGTAAATTATCTAAAAAATATGTGCATCAACTTCAATATTTGAATTCTAATATTATTGTCTGTAAATTAATGATTTAAAATATTATATGAATAAAATATCTGACTCGCACCCGATTCATTGATAATCTTTTATTAGAGATCCTAGATTTCAAGTATTACTTCTGGTGATGAAATTAAATTAACCAGGAAAAAAAAACAAAAAACAATAAGTATAGTTATCAAGGTTCGAATCAATGCATTTAATTTTTTCTTTTTATCTAAATATACATTTTTTCTATATATGAATGAGGTCTTCCATATTATTCCTCTTTAGTAGTGTTGTAAAATAAGAAATTAGTAATCTATTCCATCTCATCTTATCTAATTACAAGCATCAATTGCAACAGATCTTTCAACCCGTTTGGTTTGTAAAAATAGCTTATTCAAATATAATATAAAAATATATGGTGATAGAAAAATATATGATTTTTTGTTTCTTGCTATTCTTTTCTCGGAATAGATAAATTAGTTTTTTGTGTTTATTTTATACCTGTAATTATAGTTATAATTTTAGACGGATATCTACCTCCCTCAAATATAGTTATCAAAGTTTATTTTAACTTATTCTCAAGTATAAATATCACAATTTGTTCTAACCTTATACACTCTTAATCTTTAAGCCTTCCATTTTGGTAATGACATAATCTGTTCTAGAATAAATAATTGTTCCAATATAGATAAGGTAATAGCAATTTTTCTATTTTTTTTTCAACTCTTCTCTTACTAACAGGGCAAGCAATACTCGAATCTAGTACCCCTAAGTGAAGAGGGGTACCTTTAATAACTTGTCAAGATGTGATTAGGTGCTGTGTTTTTAGTTATTTACATTGGAAAACGAAAATAAGATTTCATTGTTTGATTGGCAATGGAAAGCTGTTGATAAAATATAAATAATATGTGAATGATTAATATAAAAAATAAGAAAATGATTTAACATATGAATCATGTGATTACTTGTTATTTGACATGTGAATCATTTTATCTTAGTTGAATAAATTAGATGGAACAACACTATCCAAGAGAGACCTAAGATACCAAAATATATCATCTTATTCTCACGTAACTATACTTATTTATTTTTTGAATAAATATGAGAGATGTGTGACTGATTTAATAGATATGACAATTTTTTTTAATGTGTTTAATATTGTTATATGAGATAAATTTTTTAAAAATGATAAAATTTTTTTTTATCCATTAATATAGATAAACCCTAATAAACAATTATAGTATTTCCTTATAATAGTTATCAAACCTTATCATAGCCTATCTAGACATAACTATCATAATTTATCCAGAAAAAACAAACAATAAATAAAGACTATTCTCTAATATTCTCCCCTATTCTCCATTAATTATCCACCACAAACGTGTGGTAAAATAAAAAAATGTTTTCAAATCTTATTCATTACTATTCCACCCTCTTCCGCTACCCAACCAACCAAGGGTTTAAACAAACAAGTTAATATAACACCAATTTAATGCATCATTTTAAAATAATACAATAAAATGATTTAATGTCACAAAATTCTAACGTTGACCTCTCTTTTTATTGAAAAGCATGAGAGACAGAACTTGAAAATATGTGAAGAAAGTTCAGTCAAACAAGCGGCTACCAATGGAGAGTATTTTTTAAGTCTGTCTGATATAGACCGTCGATTTTTTTATTATTAATTTTTTTTTGAATTCATGGAGATGGAATTTTTTTCGGGTCGTATGTCATTTTCGGGATTATATAAATACATTCAGAAATTCGAATAAGATGACGTGGCAATTTTAGCTGGTACCGACTAAAGTCGTTCGTTCACAACCGTTATGTCTCACTGTTACGTAAGCAATAATTCCCCTAACGACCTCCACTTTTAACAAAATGATGTTTTCATCCTCTGATTTTCTGGTGCTGATGCAAAATTTTTTAATATTATTATATAGTCCTTGTTTTCTCCTGACGTGTGTATATTAAAAATATGTTAGAATATAATTTTTTTTTTAAATATTCATTCAATTTATTTTAAAACACAAAAAAAAAATTAAGACAAGTTAACTATCCCTATCGTTTTATTTTGTCATTGACTCTTATTTGGGGTTTTAAAACATTATATAGATCCCCACCAAATTCCGTACCATTGCACATAAAACTCAGGAAAAAAAACATGATTTTTTATTAAAAAAAAAAAAAGATGGTTTTTATATATTTGTACTCATATAAATACAAAGTTTTACAGTGCATGTATATAATATATTATACATATAAAGCCCGTTTTCATTTTTTATAATCAAATGTATGGCTGGTTCCCTTATTTTGTTTTTCTACTCGACTTGTATAAAATTTGAGACAGACAGTCATCACTCATCATATCCATTCCAACAAAATACAAATACTATAATCATCATCATCGCATGAGACATCATGACAGTGACCGTACCAAAAAAAATACAGTGATGGATCATGGATGGCATGCCTAATGAGAGACCAGAGCGCGTACAAACTCACAAGATAGACACACATGCATTGAAAACCCTCTTGAAATAATAATGCAAGGCATAAACTATTGCATGATAGACACAAATGCATTGAAAACCCACTCGAAATAATGCAAGGCGTAGACAATGGCATGACTTTAGAGCATCATAAATTACTGTCCCATTATTATTTCTTCTTTGTATCGAAAAATGTTTGGCCCATCTAAAGAGGTGTGGTTTAAGTGAATTTGTGGTCCTCACCCAATCGAAGACTCAAAGTGCGGATGAACGTGTTCGTTCATGTAACAGTAAAAAAAAACTCTTATTAATGTCCGAAATGTTAGATAACGTTTCATAAATGTTGAACAAAGTAATAAATAATATAATGCAGTCCTATTAAGTTCATGAATCTTTCCGGTCAAAAATCCGTTTTGCAGGGATGTCAACAGTCGGAATCACAATCGGACGGTCCATATTTTGTCACTAAATCCCAACAATCATTTATTTATTTACACAGTTTTTTTTATTATTGCAAATGCAACATTTTTTTATTAGAAAAAAATGATCTTGCTATCTTCACTTGTAATGTAAAGGAGTGTTATAAATATGAATGATGAATAAGAGAAAAAAAAAAAAAAAGGAACAATGTAACTCTTGTTAACTAGCCCCCAACATTTAGTGTAACGAGGTATATAAAACATTAAATTTTTTTTATATTTTCTATAAAAAGATTATTCAATTTACTTGTAACATATATTTCACTTATTATAAAATTATATATCCCATTCAAATAAATTATATGATTAAAAAAGATAAATACATAAGCAGATTACGTTTTTGAACTTTAAAATTGAATATATATATATATATATCCCAACTCCCTCATGTGAGGCTATCACTCCTCGACCAGCTTTGTATTCCCCCTTCCCCTACCCCACAATTTTAAAAATTTATTCAAAAGAAGCTTCTTAGTTTTGAACATTGATATATTTTTTAATAATTAATATTTTTATATATATATTTTTTATCACAGAGTCCAAACATCAAAACAGAAAAGGGAGCCCCTCTCCACAGATCTGCAGGTTTGTTGTCTTCCTACTCTATTGGCTTTCCCTGATTCTCACTAACCCATCCTTCCTTTTCTTTAATTGTGTCTATTATTATGATATACAACCCATCTGAACAACCCATCTGCTCCCTCTTTTTATAAGCTCACTCTCTCTCCTCTCTCTCTCTTTCCACCTGTCTCTCTACAGTCAAGAAGCTATTCATTTCTATTTTTTATTTTTATTTTTGTCTGCAAATTCTAGTCCTAAAATGGAAGAACAGAGAGAGACACACTGTGACACTACATTGTAGATTTTTTTCAATGGGGACATATATGTATATGCTGGAAAAGCTGATCAGAGAAGGATGAGGTGGTAGAGATCAGCAGAGGCGAAGATGTTCAAGGCATGGAGGAGCGAGAAGAACAAGATCAAAGCTGTATTCAAATTTCAATTCCAGGCCACACAGGTACCAATGCCAATCTGAGATGTCTGGGTTTTTATTTTTGTTGTATCTAAAGCTTGGGATCATCAGTTCTATGTTTGTCTGATTTTACAAAACAATTGTTTTATAGGTTCCATTGTCAGGATGGGATACTCTGGTGGTGTCTTTGGTTCCCCTTGAAATAGGAAAACCGACAGCAAGAACGGGGAAGGCAGAGGTGATCGAAAGGACTTGTCGATGGGAAAGCCCAATCTATGAAACAGTGAAACTGATCAAGGAACCGAAATCAGGGAAGATCAATGAGAAAACATACCAGTTTTTCGTCTCCGTGGTAATGAATGTGGAAAAACCTCTTCTTTTCTGATTCGTGCTTTTTGATCTTTCCTTTCATTCTCTGAAAAGTGGTCTTTGTAGGGATCGCCGGATGCTAGACTTCTGGGAGAAGCCACCATTGATCTCGCTGAGTATGCGGAGGCAATTAAGCCTTCCTCTGTCTCCCTTCCTCTCAAGGCTGGGGCTATCCTGCATGTAAGTGTTATTACTTTTGGAGCGGTTGTGGAGGTGTTTGAATAATGGCATTGCTCTAGAATCACATGTTATGAACAGATCTATATAACCTATACAAAGTAGAAAGTATAGTATTTATTAGTTAGAAAGGAAACCATGAAGTCCCTGTGATTCAAATGTCATCTTATGAATGGCAGGTTACGGTTCAGAGAATGCAGGATTCTGTTGATGGAAGGTATGAGAACCTCCCCATCCATTTTCTTTGTTTGGACAAGAGGAAATCCGGTTTGATGTTTATTGTTTCTGATGTTGGAGTGGTTTTATGCAGGGAAGCTGTAGAAAATGGAGGTGCGGCAGTCAGATCTAATGGTAGGTCACTGAGGAGCCAGTTAAGCAAATATGATGAACTGGAAGGTAGCAAAGCTTCTAATGGCATTGAAGACAATAATTCTGACAAGGTAAGATCTTATTTTGTCAAAAAAAAATAAAATCCAGCATTGTTAATGAAATATTTTTTAAAATTGAAATATTATCATACAAAATAGATCATGAAAACACTTGGTTATATCTGAAATTATTGTGGATGTATCTTGGAAAAACATGTTATAATTAATGCTAAAAATATGCAACTTTTTTGAAGCTTGTAAAATTATGCCTTGGTTCAATCTGCAATCTTTATGAAATTATTCTGTGTCTAATAATTATAATCCTGTAAAGTAGTGAAACCTTTTATTTAATTTTTTGAAATGGGTAAGGAAATTTGTTCTTGCTATAGAATAACTCTTTCACAATGAATTTTTTTTGAACCATTATATACTGTTCTTACTTTATCAGAGAATACCTCCGGCATCCATATTGATTGCTTCCCATGACCTTCATACCAGGCATCTTTTCACAATTGGAGAGAGGATTCTTGTATCTTGTCATATTGTTAGCATTA